>PGCI01000224.1:0-157568 GCA_002873125.1 Puccinia coronata f. sp. avenae | reverse complement strand
CTAACCCTAACCTAACCCTAAACCCTAACCCTAACCCTAACCCTAACCCTAACCCTAACCCTAACCCTAACCCTAACCCTAACCCTAACCCTAACCCTAACCCTAACCCTAACCCTAACCCTAACCCTAACCCTAACCCTAACCCTAACCCTAACCCTAACCCTAACCCTAACCCTAAACCCTAACCCTAACCCTAACCCTAACCCTAACCCTAACCCTAACCCTAACCCTAAACCCTAACCCTAAACCCTAACCCTAACCCTAACCCTAACCCTAACCCTAACCCTAACCCTAACCCTAACCCTAACCCTCTGACCTGACCAGATCTCTTGAGGACATTGTCAGTCTTGAGCTTGAGCCAGTTTTCCACCACAGGATAAAGAGCAAGGTACTGGGCGGAAGTGTCAGAGATAATGGTGGCCAGGTCCGAGTGAAGCAACCCTTTTTCAGAGGTCTCTTGCATGAACCCATGAATCCCAGTAGAGATAAGCCAAGGAGGAACATCGCGGGGGTCGGCAGAGTTTTGAAGCTCAGAAGCAAAGGTGGGCAGTGGTGGGAGTTCCTCCAAGAGTTGGGTGAGGCACAGGGTGGCGTCCATGTTGCGATTGCTGGCTGGCTGATAAGGCTGTGGTTCGGGGAGGGTGTGGAAGTACCTTTTGTGGGAGTGTCTTAAAAGAGTCTGAACCCAGAAGTCTCGAGTACAGTCCTTCCAGTTGGGTCCGTGGGCTAAAGTGCATGTCCAAAGGGAAGTAAATCAATGGTGAGTCATCTGAATCTGCATGCCTAGATAGGAAAATATTCAAGCCCACCTGAGTCTCGGTGAGTGTCCTCCATATGCTTCCTCATGGATTGCTCCTTCACACATGAATAAAAGCAGATCTGGCAGACTATGCCTTCACTCATCACTATCCCTTGGAAGGGTGGGATTGGTTCTTGCTGGTTGTAGATGTTCTGGGGAGGGTCTTCTACAAATCCTAGTTCTTCCAGGACAATGGATGGGCAGATGATTGTGTGGTGGTGTTTGAGATGGGAGATGACCTCATTGGAGGACACACCAGAGAAGCAACGATTGTTGATACAGATGAGTACCCGAGCCCTCTTCTGCAGATAGATTCCATACTCCTTCAAGGAAGGGATTTCTGGAAGGGACAAACCAAACCATGAGCATATCACCAAGGGGAAGGAATTTAAGTACAACAAAGCAGCAAACCTTCTACTTCGTCCCCAGGTTGAGGCAATCGTTCCTTCCTTCTCCTTGCCATGGCTTCTTCAATCGGGGTCCGGAATGTTCTTATATCTGCCAACCTGCACCTGTTGTAGTGAGCGCGCATCAGGGAGGCCTTTTTGCTCTTGTAGGAACAATTAGCTAGGGGGCAGTGGAACTCGGTATCAACTCGGAGGATTTCAACAGGTCTCCCCTCAGCATCCTTTGAGTTGACGGATAGCTGGTGGAACTCCCTGACATGGGCGTTTCGGCTTTGATGAGACTTGAAAAAAGCAGAGCACTGCTGGCAGGGGAAAGATTCCATGGTGTAGTGTGCAACTCAGGGCAGCGCTGGAGGCTGTCCAAATGACCGTGATTTCATCCTTAAGGGGGGTCTAGAGGGGCCCTATTTATGCTAAATCAGATGGTGAAACCATTGCAATTTGGCCCTTGGGGGGAGAGGGTCAGGGGGTGCTCGATCCATGTCGTACACCAAGCTGAAGTCACACAGCTGATATGGACAACACAACACAGGGAACACAACCTGAGGCACGTCCTGGTATGATAAGGCACCTGTGGGTAACCAGAAAAAACAGTAGAGATTCGCAACCCGCCGCAAGGTCCGCGGCGCGTCGCCCAGGTTGCCAATGAAACAGAGGATGTTTCGCAACGCACCGCGCGGTCCGTTATCAAGTGGGGCACTGAAACGACCCTT
Source organism: Puccinia coronata f. sp. avenae (assembly GCA_002873125.1). Lineage (NCBI taxonomy): Eukaryota > Fungi > Basidiomycota > Pucciniomycetes > Pucciniales > Pucciniaceae > Puccinia > Puccinia coronata. The sequence goes on along the minus strand of PGCI01000224.1, from coordinate 155,649 downwards.
GCTTCGTAACGCACCTTGCGGGGCGTTGCCCAAGTAGCAAGTGAAACAGTGCGTATTTCGCAACGCACCGCGCGGACCGTTATCAAGTGGGGCACTGAAACAACCCTTGCTTCGTAACGCACCTTGCGAGGTGTTGCCCAAGTAGCAAGTGAAACATTGCGTATTTCGCAACGAGTCGCGAGGTCCGTTATCAAGTGGGGTACTGAAACAACCCTTGCTTCGCAACGCACCTCGCGGGGTGTTGGCCAATTAGCCAGTGAAACATTGCGTATTTCACAACGCGCCGCGCGGCCCGTTACAAAGTGGGGCAACAAAACGACCATCGCTTTGTAACGCACCTCGCGGCGCGTTGCCCAGGTAGCGGGTGAAAGTATCAATATCTCGACTTACTCTGCGAAGTGTGGTGAAAATAAATAACTTTTGAACAGCGTATATTGTACTTTCACCGTGGGAGAATAGACAGTGGGGACCACTCCAGCAGGGGGGTTAGGGACCGCTCGAAAACGACCAAACTTCAGGGGGTCTTGTCTATATAAGGAGCCCCTCCGGACCCCCCTTAAGGCGGAAACCTCACTGACTTCAGGCCACCCAAGACAGACCCCAACCGAGAAAGACCCCCATCCCAATTACATAAACCTCCACCGTTTCCCCACCACTTCAACCCTCACACCCTGATCAACACCAACCACCAACCCCCCCAGTCACACAACTCACAGCAACTATGTCCGACCCCTCAGCAACCCCCAACTTTGACTCCAACAGCCAGGCCAGCCGGGCCAACTCGCAAGCACCGCCAAGCAATCAACAGGCTCTTGCCGCCCGATCCGCTGCTACGAGTCGCGCAAAAGCCGCGAATCCACCGTTGATCCTCCCCAGCCTCCCTCCCGGAGTCGCTCCCGTTCCGAGGGGCACTCAGGCCGGCAACACATCGACCCCCAATTCATCCCAAAGCGCGGCCGCGGGCGACAAGAAAGCGGTGGATGTGCAGGCCTTGGCTGCCCTCAAGAAAAAATGTCAGTACATCATTCCTATGCTTAATGTCATCACCAGGGACTGACAACGTGCGCCCTTCGCCAAACCTCTCAGACGAAGAAGGCTGCAATCACCTCAGCTCGATCTTGAAGGAGGCCGAGGACATCTTGGGTGACCGAGTCAGCCACCACAAGAAGGCCTGGTCCGCCGCCGAGACGACCTTCAAAACCAGTGTCTCCAAGTGGGAGACCCAGATCGCAGCCGCCAAAACTCCAACTATCGAAGTCGAGGCGGAGTACGCGGCCGTCCTCCCCAACGTGCAGATCCCGAAGAAGAGGGCCGCCCCCGGGACCTCAACCAAGACTGCGCCCCGGCGCCGCGCAAAGAAAAACTCTACGGCCGGTACAGTCGAGGAGATCGTTGGCATCACCGGCGTGGATGACCTGTCGATCTCCCAGCTGGCTAGTGCTTTAGGCGGAGACGACTCCGTTGAGCCGAATGACACCACCGGCTGCTCTGGAGAACCCGACACGAGCGATCGACCCGCTAGTCAGACGGAAGAACGGTTTGTCGGCACGGCCCAGCACCAGAGCGCCGCGGACAAAAAGCGGACGAAAGATCGTGAAGAAGCAAGGGTCAAAGCCGAAGCCGAGAAAACGGCGGCCATGCTGGTTGGACCCGCCTCATTCCTAGGTAAGCTCCCCGCCCCCTCCCTTTTCAGGAAACGCCCCCGTTTTCATGTGTCACTCGGTAACGGACCTCGCGGTCCGTTACCAAGAGACACATGGAAAACTCCATGTTTTCGTGTGTCAATCGGTAACGGATCGCGAGGTCCGTTACCGAGTGACACACGAAAACATGGAGTTTTCCATGTGTCACTCGGTAACGGACCTCGCGATCCGTTACCAAGAGACACATGAAAACATGAAGGTTTCCATGTGTCTTGCGGTAACGCACCTCGCGATCCGTTACCAAGAGACACATGAAAATGGCATGGTTTCCGTGTTTCTCCTGGTAACAGATCGCGAGGTGCGTTACCGCAAGACACATGGAAACCTTCATGTTTTCATGTGTCTCTTGGTAACGGATCGCGAGGTCCGTTACCGAGTGACACACGAAAACATGTAGTTTTCCATGTGTCTCTTGGTAACGGATCGCGCGGTCCGTTGCCAGGAGACCCATGAAAACGCAGATATTTCCGTTGTTCTCTGCGCGATTTCTGCTTACCCTTTCTGTTCTGCTAGATATTTGCGTTGGGGAGTTCAATGTCAATCAGACTCTCCGGGTCCAACAGACCCTTGCGCAGCTGGACCCAAAGAACCCAAATCATCGCAACACTGGCAAATCCGGCGACGAACTTGGTGGCTTGCTCCAAGGCATGGTTTGCAATGTCATCGAATCTTACTCGTTGGACGCCGACCTCGTTAAACATCTTTCCCGGTCTAATGCCCCCACCGCGGAACGGCTCTCTCCTGCGTTGATGGCAGCCCCTCATTGCAGCGAGTTTGCTGACTTGCTCAAAACAGGTAAGCAGCTTTCTTTTTTGTTTTCACGCAATGCTGGGTCTGATTGCGCTTTCTTTCAGCGCCTCGCTTGGTTCAGGTGTCGTTCCCGGACATCTTCTGGTCGTCCGAAAACGTCAACTTCGGCACGCTCAAGAAGGCCCTGGATGCCGCGTTCTCCGGTAAACCTCTCAGCGGTTCCTGGTTCGCCGTTCTCTTCAACGTGCTTCGAACCAACTCGGCGCCCTTGTACACGGAGCTCGGTCCGTTTCCAGTCCCGCTTCGCCACGTCTTCGCAAAAGTGAACCAGGCGGTCATTGATTTGGTTTCCTTGGCTTCCATGAGCGTGACCAACCACATCCCCTCCACTCGCCCCGATGACGAGCTCAAGTCCTGCCGTGACGCCGCCGATTACCTTGCCTTCAAGATCAATGGTTTGGGCCCCTCTGCTGGCGGGCAGGGTCAGGTGAAGGCCTCCTCTGAGGGCCTCTTCTTTCTCATCAAGAGGATTCATCACATCTTCTTGGCCCTGTCCCTCTGTTTCGAAGCGACGGCGATCCTTAAGAAAGAAACCGACTTCGCCAAGCTTCCAGCCATGACTCTGCCGGTTATGCTTGGCATGAAGAAGGAACTCTTGAAGGACGCTTTCTTCCGGGTCGGTCCGAAAAACATGTCCGCTCCCGATTGGAGTGTCATGAAACGTGAGGCGTATGCTTCTCTCGCCGCCTTCATGCTGTACGGCGTCACCGGCTTGTGGTCTGTGTTTGTCAACTACAGGAAATTCAACGCCGCCGACACTTACGGACTGATGACTCTGGCTGAAAAACGCGCTAAGGCAATACTGGAGCGCGAGGACGCCGAAGTCGAATCCGCTCACCCCCTTGTGTCCGGTGGATGGTCCTACCTGAACTCCTTCATCATCGATCTCATCATCCGGACGGATTTCACTGAGAAACCGGATTGGGAGGCCTGCAAGAACACTTGGCTTCAAGAGATCACCCCCGCGACAATTGCGCGCCTCGTCTTGGCCGACGTTTACTTGGAGATCAGAAACCCTGGCGCGTCTTTGGCCGCTATGGGCTTCCCCGTGCCACCCGTCTCAATGAGCTCTGAGCTGCGCGCCTACGGGAAGAACCTCGTGGCTGATGTCGATGTTTCGATGATTACAGACCCCGACAGGCTCAGAGAACTCGAGGAGGAAGAAGCGGCCGCGAGGGAGGAAGAAGACGACGAAATGCAGGATGGTGTGCCAAAGGACGTGGCCCAGTACATGGATAGGGATGCTGTAGTTGATGATTCGGACTGATTTCTTTCTAGATTTTCTCATTGTTACCTTATTTGTTTTGTTGACTGTTTGTTTCTCTCTTCTCTATTTGCCGTTGCTTGATTAGCATTTACTTGTTTTTTTTTTTCTTTTCTCTGGTCTAGTAACCCATCTAACTTTTCCCTTTCTATCCACAAGCCTGTTGTCCTTAGATGTGCAACAGGCCTACAGGTGTGTTCCTCATGGTGTGCTGAAATACCTTTGCTTTCATTGCTTCTCTGTGTAACACACCTCGAGGTGTGTTACCCGTGGTGGGCTGAAATGTGGTTGGTTTCTTTGATTACATGTGTAACACACCTCGAGGTGTGTTACACAGGATGGGGTGAAAGTTGATTGGTTTCATTGGCACCCTGTGTTACACACCTCGAGGCGTGTTACCCAAGGTGGGCTGGGAGATTGATGTTTTCAGTGAGTGCCTGTGTAACACACCTCGAGGCGTGTTACACAAGATGGGTTGAAAAGTAATTGTGTTCAATCAAAGACAGTGAAATTGATATGGAGGGTGATGAAATGGTGCTTACTGCTGAAGAGGTGTGTGCTTGGTGGGCTGGCTGATTGGGGGTTCTGTCGAGGAAGGGTGGGAGTGGGGGTGGGTAAGGGGCTGTGTTGGGGTATGCCCATATTTCCATGAAAATCACATTGCTCACATCTTCAAAGCCTGGTCTTTGTAGTTGTGGGGATTGCTTCTGCTGGGGGCCTCACTGGCCCTTGTGGCAGCTTAACCCTACTCATTAGCCTAACCCTATTAGGGTTGAGCCTCAAAATTAGGGTTTGGCTGCAATCTGGAGCATTGGGGTCATTTCTGTCATGGGGGGGCTCAAAAAGCACATCATGAGGTGTGTTACCAAGGAATTCCCCCAAAAGAGGGTCATTTCATGATCAACCTGGGGTCCAGTGGTGTTTAACCCTAGATCTGTAACCCTAGTGCAGGTAACCACCCTGATTTCATATGGTCCATAATGGCTTGCTCAAACCTTCTATGTTTGGAGGGGGGTGTACCCTTCTTCCACACCCCTCGCACCCCTCCACCAAAATGGAGGGGTGCGAGGGGTGCGGAAGAAGGGCTCCCCGCGGCCATCGCGGGGACTAGTGTTGATAGATTCATTGACGTATGTTCCTTTTCAGGATTAGCAATCAAAGATGGTCTCAACGGAGGGAAATAAAACTCAAGGTGTTGATGGTGTAATGGGTGTAGGGAATGTTGGGAGTGATTCTCAAGGTGTTGATGGGGGAAATTTGGTGAGCATGTTCCTGGAGCTACAAAGTTGCTAGAGAGCTGATGGGAGTTTCACAGGGGAATGGTGCGGGGCCAGGGAGCCAGGAGCAAGGTGGAGATCAGGTGGGAGGTGGACTAGAGGGTGACCAATTAGTAAGCTTCCTCTGGTGTTTTTTTGGTGCACTTGTGGGTGATTGGCTGATGTGGTTTTGGGCAGCCCAATGGTCCAGATGGGGATGATGGTGGCTCTGATTAGAGTGAAGATTCTGATTGGGGTCCAATGGTAAGTAATTCAACTCTCTTCTTTGCAGTGTAGATGGTCACAGTAGATGTTGATTTAGTGAATGTTTATACAGTTGGACTATCTTCTTGGCCCTTGTATGCGCATCATGATGTTGCCGAGCCCTCATCCTGAAGACTATGACCTGGACTCGTGGTGTGTCTCTGTTGCGCCACAGCAGATTTCAAGAATTGTGGGCCCCATGGCTGTCTTGACGCTGTCGTATCACCGGTTGGCGGTGCAGGACCACAAAGACTATGAAAAATATCTCCATCTTGCTGGAGGTGGCTGTACCATGCGGATTCACCCCAGCTTCAAGGATGCTGTTCTAAAAGCGTTATGGGAAAGATTCCATATAATAGCCCATCCTTCTACAAAACAGCTTATCCTCACCAAGGGCTCTCCGGCATGCACTGTTGCGATGCTAGCAGAGGTCATGGTCCAAATCGGTGTCGAGCACGTGCGCGTGGCTTCCTATGGGATGAAGTGTCCTTACCGGCTGGTCGAAGAGGATCTTGGGAGTCGTGTTCCGCGGTGCTTGGCTCTCCATCAAAAGAAGAACCGCTTTGACGTGGGATTCACCTACTATCCCTACCATGGAACTGAACGATTTCGAGAGGAAATTCTACTTGCAAAACGCCCGGATGGTATAGCTAGATCCCAATCTGACTCGTATCCACTGCTCCTTGAACTTGGTGAAGGATTTGGGAGTGTCAGTCTTGTGCCGGATCATGAAGCAATCAAGAGACTCAAATGTTATTCCAGCCTTGCCCATTCCCTCAAGGCAACCTCCCAGAAAGACATGAAAAGCCCTCCCACAACTGCGGTCACCTGGAATCGACAGCTGAACTCTCTGATTGAGAAAAGAGCAACAATGGGATTAAAGGATCGTGCGGAAATATGTGGTCTGCGTTTTGAGGCCACTGTCTGGGCGCGTACGGCAAACGAGGCACAGCAAATAGTCCACCGGTCTGGCTATCTCCACCCCCGTGCCTATTCCCATTCTCCAGCCCATCCCAATGTCAAAATGGCACTCGATTTCAAGTCAATTCCAGTTTCTAAATACTTTGCCTATGTCGACCTCATGATTGAGAAGCTTAAAAAAATGCAGCTCAAGATACCCCAGGCCCATGACAACCGTAAGGAAATCAGCATGCAGCAGAAACAGGCTATCTTGGATGTTGGTAATGCAATGGGTTGGAATGGTGGAAAATTCCAGAGGCCAACCAGTTTGGACAAGGAGAAGGTCCCTGACCCGTGGTGGGAAGAATGTTAGTCATATTTCCTCTTTTTTTTTCTTTCTTTTCTTTCTTGTATTGAGGGTGAATCTCTGAACACTAATCATGATTTACAGATGGAGATGGTTGGACACCCCCTACTGAAGCAGAAGCAGCCCTGAGGAGATCTCCAATTGACCTTTGGGAGTTGCGGCCAAGACAAATCTTTCCCTGTCCGCATTGCAATGGCCCTGAGACTCTTACGCTTCCGTCGCCACCCCCCGGCAGAAGGCTTTACCCCTTGGGATCATATCTGAATGTTGCTGGCACAAAGAAACCATCCCTTCAATGCAATCTATGTGGGATTAAGAGTAGGAGCCAGGAGGAAATGGTGTTGTGGTTGACTGATTGGATTCGGAAACTTGGATTGCCTTTGTTGAAGGAACATCAAAGAAGGACGGTTGCTGGCGGCTGGAGCAAAGATAACCCCAACAAAATCCCAACCCCCTGTTCTTCTCCCAATCGAAATGATGCAGGAAAGCAGACCAAGGCACCACCGGAACCTGGATCGAAATCTCCTTCTAAGGGACCAACAATCCGACCCAAGTCTTCACGGGGGAAATCAGAAGGACTCTCTAAAAAGGTGGATGAAGATCTGGAGCAGATTCGCAAAGGAACAAGTAGCACTAGCCAGAAGGAGACTCTGGAGGAACTCTTGGCAAATTTTCAGGAGGATAAACGTGTTGGATGGTTAGGATTTGCAGAATTTCTACTCGAGCAGAATCTCTTTGACGACAACTCGGGCCATATTCCACCGGATCTTGTTATTCCTACAGTGTCACCTCCTGACATTTTGGATGGCTGGAAGGTCTCACACGGCTTCATCAAGGGTGATGGGAACTGCCTCTTCCGAGCAGTGGCGACGTGGGTCTGTGGGGATCAAGAGGCTCATCAAGAGGTGAGGAGGAAGTGTTGTAAGGAAATGGCGCAGAATCCGGATAAGTACTTGCCCTTTGTCACCCAAGGAGACTTGGAAGGGAAGGCCTCTCTTCAAGATCCAGATATCTTTGGGACGTTTTTAACTCAAAGTCAGGAGAGTGGGTTTTGGGGAGGAGATCATCACCTGGTGGCCCTTTCTTGTGCTTATCAAATCAGATTAGTGGTTCTTTTGCATGAAGGCCGGACGTACGACAACATACCTGGATCTGAACAGCCAACTAGGACCATCTTTTTATGGTATAATGGAGCAAACCATTACGAAATTATCTGGAACCCTTCGCTTCACTCTGTTTCTCCATCTTCTTCCTCCAACCCACCAGCTACCCAAGTCCCACCGCCAAAGAACAAGACCTCCACTCAAACTGTCCTGAAATCAACTGAATCAACCAAGGACCCCACTGAGACCCTGCTGCCCAAGAAGATAGTTACCTTTCAGGAAGCAACCCCCGCCAACTCGCAGCTCCGAGAACACTTTGACCCCAGACTGCTGGCTGTGGCACCGACTTCTCCTCCTCTCAAGTCAACCATTGAAAAAATCAGGAAGACCAAGCCTGTGAACCCAGCCAACACAAGCCTTCCCAAGAGGCAGCCTGTTGTTGTTATTCCACGTCTCAACCCCGTCGCGTGCAAATTCCCCTGGAACCAACCGCTTTCTCCAGAATTAAAGGAAAAGAAGAGAGTTCGAGTGCTTGGATTGGAGAAAAATCACGGGTTGCCTATTGTAGATGGCTACTGGACGGAGGTGAATGAAAAGCTGATGTTGGAGACTTGGGAGAGGGTCCAACAACTTCCACGTGGGACCATCCGCTTTGCGCTGCCACTGGGACTCATGGACGGCTGGCGCATCTCACACGACCTTATCAGGACAACCACCAGCACCAAATCACCTGACTCCTCTGGGTTCTACCATGCCCTGTCCTACTGGATGCATGGCCATCAGGATCTTCATGAAGTAATCAGAAGGAGAGTTGCGGATGGCTTGGGTAAAATTATCCCTCAGATGAAACCAAAGAAGAAAGAACACAGCATCTTGTCCGCCATCTTGAACCCAGAAGATCCAAGGGGAATCGTCAACCTGGTCTCTGATTACACCTCCGCATCTGAGGGTAGGAAGCCTGGGAGGACTGCCCTCCTAGCAGTGGCAGGTCTCCTGAGGGTTCATTTGGTGATTGTGGAGATGGGACGGACTGGCGCCGCTTGGATCAAATGCTCGCCTCAAGGTCTTTTGTTTTGTGGAATCACTTTTCCCACCATCTACCTCTTCTACAACTCCAACCTCAAACGTTATCAGATCTTGTGGTCACCAAAGGTCCATCAAGGCATCAATGAACCGGGGAGCCCAAAACGCACAACTGGACCAGGGAATGCCAACCTTCAGTATCTGGCCCATGGAACAGTCTCAATCAGTTGTCCTCCACCCCCTGCTAGGCCTCCAGCAACTGCAATAACCAAACCAGCCCTGAAGCGGACTCCAGAATCTCCAGCAACTCTCCCAACCACCAACAAAGCGCCCGAGAAACCCCAGGAGCCTTGCCAACCTCTAGCCACTCCGTTAGCCACCGAGAAGGCCCCTGAGAAGCCAAAGCAGACCCGATTCGCCCCACTACACCCTAGTCCCTCCCCACAGCCCCCAACAATAACATTTGGACCGCCAACCAAGAGGAAACCACCCCCCCAAAGACCACCCTCCATGCCCACCTCTGAAGATCTGAAGAAGGTGAATTTTACGCCTGTGTTCTATCTCCTGATGAACTATCTCTCGAGGGACGTATGCCGCAAAAGATGTGATGCAATCAATCAGTGGCCACATTTCCCTGTTGGTGATTTCAAGCATGTTGGCTGGAGGCTATCACTTGGATACTTTGAAGATGACAAGAACACTCTGTGGCGTGCTCTCAGCTTCTGGAGGTACGGCAAGCAAGACTCCTTTGCAGCGGTGAAGGGGCAATTCGATCACACTGGGCAAGCGGGTAACGTTATTATGATGTATACTTTAGAGCTCAAGGAGCCAGAGTGGGAGGGGCCACAGATGAAGGAACGCAATCTCAAAACAATATTGGAGAAGGTGGCAAATATTTGGGGGATCAGAATCGTACACCTGCGCATCACCAACAATATTGCCCATGTGGATACTTTTGTTCCCAAAGACAAGAGTGAACCTCACTTTTGCCCTGAAAAGCAAGCCTTCTACCTTGACGTCAGAGTGGATTCAAGCAAGCACCTCAGGACATACTTTCTGTACAGCTGGGAGGGAAGCTTTGGGATACTTTATTGCAGGTTCCATTTAGGTGCAACATCATGAGTGAGTTGGGGGTTCCTTTTGGTTTCTCTTTTCTGTATAATATCTGACTAGGTTTTTTGTTGTGGCAGGCAGGCATTTCCCACCTCCAGGCATGACACATCTTGTCTTTTCTTCTTTTGTTTTGGTCCACTTTACTCCCCAAATTGCACATTCACTCTTCTCTATTGTTGAATACACTTTGCACCTTTCTTCTTTGTTGTTGAGCCTTTGAATACCTTTAATGTTGTGTTGCTGTTCCCCAGGAAGTGTTTTTCAATGTTGGATGGAGTATACTTGAGCTGATAATTACCTTGGACTGCATCTTGAGGCTGTTGGTGGTGGAAATACATTACCTTGATTCCTAAGTGAGATATGCCAGGAGGCTGGTGGGTTCCTCCATGTTGCTGGCCCATTGGTGTCCCACAATGATGTTGGAGAAGTCTTGAAGGGGGTTTGGAAAGATGGGAACAAATCATATGTGGACTTACCAAAAAGAACTAATACTATAAAATGACACATAGCCTAACGGTTAGCTGGTGATTCAGTGCGTGTTTTTGGTTGGCAGGTAGCGAGTTCAAGCCTCACTGAGGCCAAAAAAAAAAAAAAAAAAAAGAAACAGAAAACCACATACAGAAAAAGAATCCAGTGGAAGATTATTCAAAACAAAGACATGTCAAAAAAAAGTTGGATGCATTTGCATAAGTGGGAAAAAAAACCAATGCATATGCATCTGGTGTGTGGGAATTTGGAGATTCAATATGAATGCTATTATGCAAAGTGGGCAATATGCAATATAATCCTCAATATGCAAAATGAAGGATGGCTGGACATGCCCCAGCCCCCAGCGGACACCCCTGTAACCCAAGACTCAAAAGTGTAAGTTAATACCTTTTGCTGAATGGAGAAGGGGAATATTGAGGTGCAAGCTCTGCCCTTCTATACTATCAGAACAACAAGACCACCAAGATCGCTTGGCAGGTTATTTATAGTGATAGGACTTGTCTGGTTCAGATGACTGCGGAATGTAAGGTATGTATATGGTTGTTGATGGATGTTGTTGATGATACTAGATGATGTTAACTATGACTGATGATGTTGACTATGACTGGGGATGTTGTTATGTGACACAGGTATGTATCTGAGGTAAGTATGTGATGATGATGTTGACTATGGATGGTGATGTTAACTATGACTGATGATGTTGACTATGACTGATGATGTTGTTACTATGTGTAGAAGGGTAATGGATGAGTGTTAAGGGTTATGAGTGTCAATACAAGTAGGTGATGATGTTAAGAGGTGATGATAGGTGATGATGATAAGGGTGAATGTCAAGGGTGTATGTATATGATGAAGATGTGTTAAGATGACGAGGGTTGGGAGCTGACGCTACTACCAAGGATGGATGATGATGAAGGTAATGAGTTCTGGGAGCTGACGCTACTACCAGGGATGGATGATGATGAAGGTAATCAGTTGTAGAGCTAAATGAGTTTTGGGAGCTGACGCTACTACCAAGGATGGGTCAAGATGAGTTGTTATGGGTAAATGATGATGTTGTTATTGTTGATGATGATTCCTTAAAACCTCAATATTGGGGGGAACTTATAATGAGGAGTGACCAGTGTTATTATACTATGGGGAATAGTGAACAATATCTGTGGATGATGAGTGAAGTGATGATATATTCTGATGGTAGAATCTGGTGAGGAAGGGGGGGGGGGGGGGAAACACCTGGAGGAGAGCCTCTTTTATATCGAAATCCTGACAAATGGGGGGTGGTCAACTTGTGGTTGGAACAATTGGTCATGGAACACAGTGGAACAACAAATGATGACTAATCACAGCTGACATGTGGTTGATGGAAACAAATGGAACAATGGAACAAGTGAAATGTGTGTGACTTGTGATTCTGAACCTGATGGAACTTTCCATGCTACTATGGGCCTAAGTTGGGTGGAATATCCTAGAAAAAGGGGTTACCAGTGCCTAGTGGTTGAGTTGTGGTTGTGGTTTTTGTGTCAATACGCTGTGAAAGTGCCGTGTAACTGTGGGAAACTGGAATAAACTCGGGTCTAGGAACTAATAATGGCCATAACTATTGATCCAAGCATGTAACAAAGATTCCATGAGTTGTTCCCTAGGATCAATTTGCCTGAAGAATGTGTTTCTAGAAGAATCTATGGGATTTTGAGGGTTTTGTATTTTGCCGACTGTAGTAGGGATTAAGGTTTAGGTGACGGAGTATGTTGATTTGTTGATACTTTGAGATCCAGTTGAGTGGTGATAAATCCGTAAGTTGTGTTCTAGAGTGAATTTTGCCGTAGATTCTGATTCTTCAATAATATCTGAGGATTTCTGAGTGGATATAAGAGAAAAAATGCGAAAGGGAAAAGAGATAGAAAAGAAATAAGAGAAATATAAGAGAAAATTGATGAGAAAACTGAGAAGGAAAAAATTGAAAATTTGTGTCATATTTGGAACACCACACCGGGCGCTTCAGGTCACCATGGGCCCCTGCAGTCGCGACTGCAGGGGCCCAGGGTGCCCTGAAGCAAGCGGCGCTTCAGGGCCCCACGGGGCCCTGCAGTCGCGACTGCAGGGGCCCAGGGTGCCCTGAAGCGAGTGGCATTTCAGGGCCCCACGGGGCCCTGCAGTCGCGACTGCAGGGGCACAGTTGCACTGGAGATGGGGCAGGTTTGATGAGTAGGTGAGGGATATATGAATGGGGGGGGTTGAATGCATATATGCATGTGTTTTCACATGAATATTGCATATAACTGGTGGCTGCCTCAGCCTGCTCTCCTTTTGTCTGCACCTCTTTGCATGCATGCATGCATAAGGTCCCATTTCTATGGGACTTGCATGCATGCAAAGGTACCCAGGCCTAAACATGCTTATGTAATGCTCTCCCACAATGTGCCCCTGTAACCTGTGGGGTACTCAGTCAAACAGGGGGAAATTGATTTTTCTCTTGTCTATAAATAGAGGCCTCTGGGCCCCCCCCTAGAGAGGAAATCCCAGGCTCCTCAACAGTCACTTCAGCTCCCCAGCTCTTACCCATCACTTCCTGATATCAACTTCCACTTCACTCCTCTTCACCTAAAACTATCACCCATCTAAAAACTTCAAATACCTTATAGACCCACAAAAAAACCTTTCACTTCTCTCTTATATCTTCCTCATACAAAATGTCTGCCAACAACTCCTCTGCTGCTCAACCCTCCAACAACACCCAACATACCCCCACCAACCAATCTCCTGGGGCTCCCCCCTTCACTCAACAAGATCCCACCAGCTCTGCCAGCCCCAATCCCTCACAAAACTCTATCCCCCCTGCTCCCAAGAAGAAGACCCCTGCCACCATCAAGAAGAAGGGTACTGCCTCCACCAACAAAAAGAAGACCTCCAGCCCACCCAAGAGACAGTCCACCAGAGTCAAGCCCTCCAAAGAGGCACCCAAGTCTTCCACCAAAGAGAGAACCCCCAACTTGGATGAAGGCACCCTGGTCACCCCTAATGCCCCCATCCAAACTGGCAATGTTGGAGTGGGGGTGGAGGCCTTGAAGAGTCAGGAGGTGGAGGTCAAAACCCTCCAGGCCCTCAAAAAAAAGTGTATGTCTGCTTTCCCTCTTGTTTCTTTCTTTGCCTTCCCTCATGGCCATCCTTCTGACCACCCCTCCTATCCTGTCCTTCTGCCCCAGATGAGGAGACCACCAGAGCTATGACTGAGCTCATGAAGGAGGCTGAGGAGGTCTTGGGCCCTGGGGTCAGTCACCACAAGAAGGCTTGGAGTGGCACTGAGTCCCTCTTCAAGACCTCAGTCTCCAGGTGGGAGGAGCAGCTGAGCAATGCTCAGTCTGAGGTCATCATCTTGGAGAATGAGCCTGAGGTAATCCTTCCCCTCCTCAATTTCAAAAAGAGGACTGCTAGCAGCTCCACTCCTTCCATTCCCCCTCCCCTCAAAAAAACCAGACCTTCCCTTCCCTCTCACCTCAGGGGTGATGACCTCCTCTCCTCCTTTGTGGAGGGTGGTGATCTGATGCAGATTGTTGAAGATGCTCAGCACCAAGATGACTCTGAGGATCTTGGCTCTTCCTCTGAGTCTTCTTCCCTCATCTCTGATCCTGATGACCCCAAACCCTCTGGCTCTGCTCTCCCTCCTTCTGGCTCTGCTCCTCCTCTCCCTCCTTCAACCTCTGGCTCTGCTCCCCCCTTGCCCTTGCCCCCTGTCTCTGGAACCTCTTTGGCTCTCCCAACTCCCTCTGCTCCCACCTTGGCTCTCCCAACTCCCTCTGCTCCCACCTTGGCTCTCCCAACTCCCTCTGCTCCTGCCCTGGCACTCTCAACTCCCCCTGCTCCTGCTCTCTCTGGCTTTGCTCCTCTCCCTGCTGGCTCTCAACTCTCCCCCTCTGGCTCTGCTGTTCCCATGGATCTGGATGGCAAAAACGGTGACGGTTCGAAGGCAATGGACGTGGATGGCGATTCGGCAATGGCTTCGACGGCGGGGCCTGCTGGCAAAGGAGATGGCTCCAAGGCCAAAGATGGAAAGAAGAAGGGAAAGGGAAAGGCTATTGAAAAGGCTCCTCCCAAGGGGAAGGGCATCCCTGTGGAGGACAAATACAGCAAATGTGTTTCTGCTCTAGGTATGTCTGTCTGTCTCTCTCTTCTCCCCTTCCCTGCCTTCCTTTTGCTGACTTGCCTCCTCTGCTTTTGATCCTCTAGATATCTGCAAGGGGGACATCACCCCCTCTGAAAAAATGCTCTGGTCCCAGAATCTGGCCCTTCTCACCCCTGGCTCTACCACTAGGCCCACTGGCAAGGTTGCCTTGGATGTGGGGGCTATGATGGCAGACATGGTGGGCTGTGTCATCCAGGCCTACCAGGGTGACCAGTCTTACCTCAAAACTCTCTCCGATAACAATCGCCTGGCTCCCAAATACTTCCCCAATGGCCTTCTGGATGCTCCTCACTCTGAAGACTTTGGAAACATGCTCTGAACAGGTATGTCTTCTCTCTCTCTCTCTCTCTTCTTCCTTCTGCCCTCCTTGCCTCCCTCACCCATCATCCACTGACTTGCCCTGCCTTTGCCTCTCAGCTCCCCGTCTCACCCAGGTCTCTCATCCTGACATGTTCTGGAATCACGACAACATCAACTTCCAGCCCATCCACAATGCCAGCCTCATCTGTCACACTGCAGTGGGAATGAGTCAAAGCTGGGTCTCACTTCTCCTGGGCCTCTCCAGAACCAACTCCAACCTTGCCTATGTCCCCAATGGCTCCCTCTCCCTCCTCCTCAAATACGGCATCTCCCGGATCAACCAAGCGCTTATCGATTCAATTGGCCAGTCCTCCCTTGCTGTCAAGCCCAAGCAGCTCCCCTCCCATCCTCCCTCTGAACTCAAGTTCTGCAGAGATGCTTCAGAGTTCCTCTCTTTCCGCATCAACAGTCTAGGTCCTGCGGTGGGTGGCCAAGGCCAAAGGAAGGAAACCTCTACTGAGGGGCTCCACTTCCTCATGAAGAAGATCCACCAGCTCCTCCTAGCCCTCTCTCTCTGCTATGAAGCTGCCTGGATTGCCAGAAGGGAGAAGGAAATCGTGGAACGGAACTCTGACTTGCCCGCCGATCAACTCACCCTCCTCAAAGCCAACATCAGCAAGGTCAATGTCTACTGCTCTGGAACTAGTGGAATCAAGAGTGCCAAGTGGACAGTCATGAAGAAGGAAGCCTTTTCCTCCTTGGTGGTCTTCCTTCTTTATGGGGTAACTGGCTGGTGGACTATGTTCACAAACTATAGAAAGATGAATTACTCAGACATCTATGGTATGATGACCATTGCCAAGATGAAGGCCAAGGCTATGCTCAAAACAGAACCCGGAACCGATCTCGAGTCCTCTCACCCCCTTCTCTCTGGTGCCTGGAGCTACCTCAACTCCTATATCATCAAACTCATCCTCAACACCAACTACAACTCCCCCTCCCCAGATTGGGAGAACTGCCTCAAGTCCTGGACCGATGACCTCAGCACCACCCACGTCTCCCGCTTGCTTGTAGCTGATGTCCTCACTGAACTCAGAACCCCCGGCATCTCAATGACTCCTTCTGGCACTTCAGCTCCCCCAGTACAACCTGACACTTCAACCCTGGACAAGACCATGACAGAGGTCATCAAGATGATTGAAGATACTCTCAACCCTGACATCCAGAAGACCACCGGTGAAGACAAGGCTGCTGAAGAGGCTCAACAGAAGGCTATTGGAGGACAAAAGGGGCATGGGGATGGTGAGGAGGATGGTGGGGAGGATAGTAATCAGGAGGAGGGTGGTGATCAGGAGGAGGTGGGTGAGGAGGAGGAGGATCAGGAGGGGGTAGAGTGGGAGGAGGTGGATATTAGACCCCAGAAGCCCCCCAAAAAAGTCCCCAGGGATGTGAGGAGGTACCTTGACCTTGAGGCAAGGGTGGACAATAGTGGCTCTTGAGTGCTTTTCTCTTTTCTTTTTCTTTCTCTTTTGCTTTTTTTCCTCTTCTTCTTCACTTTTCTCTTCTGCTTGCTGTGATTGCCTGCTCCTGTTTCCTTCCTTGGTCTTTCTTTTTCTTTTCATCTTGGTTTTGCTGGCCTTCACTTCTTGTTCTTCTGTCTCTTTCCTTTGCAATGTCTATGCCTGATTGTTATCAGGCTTTTTTTTGAATATTTGATCTGAGCTGATCATCTGATTAGCAGCTGTTCTTCCCGTGAGATTCTTCTGTGAGCTGATCGTGTGAGCTTTATTACTGAGTCTGGTGAATTCCTCAAGTCCTGGGAAAAAGTCTGAACATGCTGTTGTCTTCACACATAATCAGCAAGTTTATTCTTGATAGTTTATAATGAAATTGGCTATTGTGAGGATTGTTATCTACTTTAAAAGGCCTGTGTTGAGCTTGTTCCCTGTCTTTCTGGTGGGGTGTTGAGCTGGTTCTTGATAATGTGACTTGAAGTTTCCAGAGGGGTGTGGATGTGGTTCTTGATGACGTGACTTGAAGTTTCCAGAGGGGTTTGGATGTGGTTCTTGATGACGTGACTTGAAGTTTCCAGGCGTTGGTTTTGAAGGTTGAAGATTTACCTGGATGTTTTTTTTTGTTTGGTGGTGAACTGAACATTTTTTTGCTTTGGGTTCAAGACATAACATGGCTTGAAACACAGTCCATTTGAACCCATTTTCTGCCTTGGAGTCGCGACTGCAAGGCAAAAAATGGCTTGAAATGAGGCATGTTTCAACCCCTTTTTTGACTTGCAGTTGCGAGTCCAAGGCAAAAAGGGGGCTCAAATGGAGGCAAGTTTGCTCCTGCATCTGTGACTGCAAGACAGAGAATGTTGTAAAACAAGCCTCATTTCAAGCCATTTTTTGCCTTGCAGTCGCGACTCCAAGGCTGAAAATAGCTCCAAATGAGGCTTGCTTCTTTGCAGTGAATCACATGCCATTTGACTGCAGAGAAACAGAGTGGCGTTGAACCATGGCCCAGACAGCAGTGATTTCAGACCCCCTGTGCGTGTGAAACAGCTGCAGTTTGTGCCCACAGCCGTGGGATACTTGAAACACATCCAGGTTCATGTCCTGTCACCTGTCACAGGTGGGGATGTCACGCGTGTGAAACCCCTGCCCGTGACATCCCTGTGAAAGGTCTAGACCCTAAATCTGTGACATGTGCCCCTAACCCCACCTCCTAATCCCGGGGGCCACACTAGTAACCCTTGCCGCCTGGGAGATTGCACTGTACAGATCATGAGAAAATCATACAATGGATTGTAGATCACGACATGTAGGTAAATGTAATGTACTGCTCATTCAACTTGAGATGCCAGCTCTGCAAGACACCAGCCCAATCAAGTGGTGGCTGGGGGCCTCTACTAGCCTGCTGCCTGTCCAAGTGTAGATCAGCCAAACAGGAATACATCAATCGCTCAACGTTTTGCCAGGGGTGATTGCTGAAGTTTGAGTTGGCATCATTGCAAGATGAAGGGCAGGCGCAGGTGTCTAGGTGACAAAATCTGAGAAGGGCTAGATTGATTGTGCCCCATATCGACTTCTGATTATACTTGTTCTGGTCAGTGAAACAAGTCCACCATCCCCCAGGGCCGTAGGCAAAGAAAACCGCTGCTGAACCAATTGCACAAAGACGGTATTTGCCCCATTCTCTTGAGTCCATTCCGCCAGTAGGGCCACTCTTCCACATGTCCCGCAGTTCGGCGTCCTTTTTACGCGCAGGTGTTGGGTCGTCTTGATTGATCTGGGAGGCTGCCAATGGGACTGCTCTTTGTTTCGCCAACGCAGTTTGCCGAACCTGGGAGTGATGCATGATCAGCATAGCTTGGAGTGTCTCCCACATCCTCTTCTGGAGGAAGTGGAGACCGTTGCCGGATGTCTTATTCTGAACTCTGGTGTTGGTGGCCAGGGTGGCAATCTTTTGGGCAATAAAACGAGATGCCTCCTCAATTGCTGCGGCATGTTGGATTGGGTTGTTGTCGTCTTGTGATATTGCATGTGTTTCAGGGCGCAGGTGGTTGTGGAGGAGTCCAAGGGAGTGAGATAAAAGCAAAGAGAGTCGGGAAGCAGCGGCTTTGATTATGCCATTGGACTTGTGATAGATGGGGGCATCTGAGTTGTCTGATTGGATCATTTGGTGTGCGAGCGCACCCCAAGAGGCATCCATTCCATGCTTTGAGTCTACTTGCTTGTCGTCCTTAATTTTAAGAGCCTTGGCAATATTGTTGAAATTGATGACTGTTTTATTGAAGAAGAGGTCACCATACCCTATCTGCATTAACCGAGGAGCTGAAGAAAAGTCAGATCCCAGTTGTGGTAACAGCACAGAGGAGTTCTTCAAAGGAAGAGAGTGATATTCAAGTCGAAGGCTTTGAAGGATAAGAGAGGTTTTAAAATGATAATTCCACTTACTGGCTCTAATAAAAAATTGTCTCATGTTGGCAAAATTCATGATGTTTGTCAGATCATCCAAAACGCTCGCAAGTCTGAAGCCCAGAACCTGGAATCCTGTTGTCCTTCGGTAGTGTTGAACCCTCCCAGAAATGATTTCTTGAATGGCAGGGTATATCAATGGGGTCAGTTCCGTGGCTGTTTTCCCAAGATCTTGAACGACCTGTCTCATGTTGCCATTTTCCATGATCAACTTGTTTTTGTCTGTTTCCCTCATCAGGTCTAGAAAGGGGGAAGACGGTCAGTGGCTGTAATTTTGTTATTGCAATTCCTGGACTTAGCTTACTTCCATAGTATATTGGGTTCTCCACATCCATCTTCATTGCCCTGATCTTGAGTTCATGTTTGGTCAAAGGTGAAGGGAGCATGGGGGAATCATCTTGCACAACTGGGACGGGGTTGGGACCGGGGCCAGCAGGATTAGTCAGGGTGGATTGTTGTGGTATGGCAGACCCTGAGGTGTGGGTGGGCCCCACCTTTGGTGCAGCTTCTGTTGCTTGCCGGGCTGATTGAGTTCCAGTCTCGGCACCAGAGTGACCATTTTGGTTGGGCACGGGGGTGTCCTTCTTCTTCTTTCTGATCTTGATGGGGTTGAACAAGGCAGCGCTGGGGGTTTTGTCTGGGTAATGAGAACATGATCAGCTAAGCTAGGAAACTGAGGGCTAGGTGTTAGGAGGGCAAGGGACTTACCCGTTTTGTCGACAGGTTGGCTGCGCTTCCTTTTCTTCTTTGCTTGGGAGGTCTGCTGGACTGCAGTGTTGTTGGGTGGTGGCTTTGTGGGTGCGCGGAGGCGGGGGGCAATGATTTCAATGTCCTCATCAGCTAGGGTGAGGTCAATCACTGTGGCTTTTGAGGAGGTAGACTTGTCTTGATGGGCTTGATCTAACTTCTCGCCGTTCTTCACAAGGAATTCGGTCAGTGCCTTGTGGGTTGTTTTCATCAGGCTTTTCAATGAAGGTGCGCAGGCTGTCAGGTGAGATTTGAGTGTTTCCTCCAGGCCAAGCTTGTGCATGGTGTCTCGAAGAGAAACAAGTCTCATATCAGTATAAGCCATGCATGCACACCCTGTGTGGCTTATGTATGAAAAATGATTTGGCTAACTCACAGAGAGCGTGTAATTCCTTGAGCTCTCCAATCAACACGTCTGGCGGCAGGGCTGGCATTTCTGTTTGTCTAGCAGGACTTGGCTGACCACCAAGGCCATTGTCAGGCTGATTTCCCTGGCTAGGGTGATTCATCTAGGGTCATACGCTGTCAGTATTGAGCAAGAGGCTTGGTGCTTGTGGCTAGGGCTAGGCAGATGCAGGCAATGAGGAAGCATGCAGGTTACTCACATCAGTTTCAGGCTGGGTGGACGCGCCTGCTCCCCTAATGCCATCGCTAGTAGCAGGTGGGACACCAACTTGGTCCTGACGACCAGAGCAAGTGTTGGGCTGCCCAGCTCCGCCGAGTTCATTCATCTAACAACACAGTCAGGTTGAGGTTGAAGTGAGCCAAAGACGGGGAGAAAGCATACTGGTACTCACATCTATGTTGGGTTGGGGCTGATGGCTTGTGCCTGTCATGTTGCCGGTGTCGCAGGTGCCATCGGCACCTTTATCATGACTGCCAGTGGGATCATTGGCTGGATCACGATCATCGGGTCCATCCATCATCGGGTCCATCCATCTGACACCACAGACAGATCAGCAAGGTAGTGATGATGCAGGGTGACCTGGATGCTGACAGACAAACTCACATGAACATCAGAATTGTCTGCATCTCTTGTTCCAAGGGCTTTGGCATGCTTTTGAGGTATCAGGCAAGTGGATGTGGATTTCAGCAAAGGTAGTGACATATTTGATCTCTGGTGTGGTATCTGGTACTTAAATCTGCGTCTGATTCGTCATCTCTATCTTCAAGTGCATCGTTTGCGTGCCCATGTTCATGTGTTGCGGAAGCCTTGAGGTGTGCCATGTCTGATGTCTTTTTGCGCAGGGTGGCAACTGGGTTCTGTAGATAGGGCAAAGGGGTGCTGTAAGTAACTGCTGAACAAGTATCATAGGTAGTGACGTAAGTGACCTTTCTGGGGGAGCTTCGGTTAGGTTGTGGATGTTTTGAGGAGCGTTGGTTTGCTTGCGTGTGTTTTGAGGCAGGTGGGTTTTGAGATTGGCGGGTGGTGGGAGCCATTTTGGTGTGGTGAGTGGTCGAGGGTAGAGAGAGATGGAGGCTGGTGGTGGGTGGGTTTATGCAGGATGGTTGAAGAGGAGGGGGGTCTTGCAAGTCGCAGGAGGGTGGGTTGCAGGTCGCTAACTAGTTGGTTTGCTCTGAGTTGGAGGAGATCAGGAGTGATGCACTGGGTGGACGTTAATTGGTTGAGGTACACGTGACAGGTCAAGGTCATGTAGACCAGGTGTCACAGCTGCAGTGAGGCAGCTTGGGTGCTACAGCCTATGTGGGGCTGTTCCACCTGTGTATGTGAATGTAGCTGCGGGACATGAGCAGCTGTGTGGCTGCGGTGGCTGCGGCGGTGCGTGGCTGACCATGCGCTGCCCCCACAGGCCAGCCTGCCGTGGCTGTGAGCATGGATGCAGTTGCTGCAAAGACCTGTGGATGCGGCTGCGCTGACTGCGTGCGCGGCTGCGCTGACTGCGTGCGCGGCTGTGCTGACTGCGCGCGCGGCTGAGCTGACTGCGTGTGTGGCTGAGCTGAGTGTGCACACGGGTGTGGTTGTGGTGGCTGCTTGTGTGGGTGTGCTTGAGGATGTGGCTGCTGCATGCACAGCCGCACGCGCGGGTGTGCTGACTGTGTGCAAGGCTGCACTGACTGCACTCGCAGCTACACAGAGTGTGCATGTGGCTGTGGCGGCTGTGTGGGTGTGCTTGAGAATGTGGTGGTTGCCCTTGCAGCTGCACTGAGTGTGTGGGGTTTATGGGTGCTTTGAAATTGTGGGGCGCTTTGAGGTATTGGGGCCTTCAAAGGCTTCGATCTCAGCCAGGCACTTTTCTTGCTCTGCAGCCTCTGTGAGGAGGAAATATCCAGTTCATGCTGTCTCCCTGTGAAGAATGAAATATTTGCATCATGACAATATGCCTGCCATTGGGGTGGGACATCCAGGGAGGTCAGTTGGAGGAAAACCCTTCCCAGGGTGAACTCTGTGAAAAGTCAGATTTCCCCTCTGCCATGAGGTTTTTGAGTGCTTTGACATTGTGGGGCGCTTTGAGGTATTGGGGCCTTCAAAGGCTTCGATCTCAGCTGGGCGCTTTTTTTGCTCTGCAGCATCTCTGGGGAGGAAATATCCAGGTTGTGCTGTCTCCCGTCTCCACAGAATTAAACAAAGTGAGATTTCCCCTCTGCCATGAGGTTTTTGGGAGCTTTGACATTGTGGGGAGCTTTGAGGTATTGGGGCCTTTGAAGGCTTCAATCTCAGCCAGGCACTTTTTTTGCTCTGCAGCATGTCTGGGGAGGAAATATCCAGGTCATGCTGGAACCCTGTGCAGAATAAAATATTTGCATCATGACAATATGCCTGCCACTGGGGTGGGACATCCAGGTAGGTCAGTTGGAGGAAATCCTTTCCCAGGGTGAACTCCGTGCAAAGTGGGATTTCCCCTCTGCCAGGAGGTTTTTGGGTGCTCTGACATTGTGGGGCTCTTTGAGATATTGGGGCCTTTGAAGGATTTGATCTCAGCTGGGCGTTTTTTTTTTTCTATTTTCCTCTATGGGGAGGAAATATCCAGGTCATGCTGTCCCCCTGTGCACAATTAATTATTTGCATCATGACAATACTCCTGCCATTGGGGTGGGACATGGAATGTGAGCCAAATCTAAGCACAGAAAGTAGTCTCTGCTGTATCTAGGAAGTTGCCCTGTGGCTTTTGATTGATACTTCCTTCAAATCCTTCAAAGACACACAAGGATTCTCTTTTCTCTTGACGGCAGATGATCTCTTAACTTTGATGGGAAGGGCAAACAGCAGATTGATGATGTTCTTGCTATCAAAGGCTGTGAAGAAAAAGCCAGATATGTCCTTCTGGTTCATCAAAGGAGGGTCAGTTTGCTGTCTCACCTCCATGGAGGTGATTGGTTGGTTAAGTGGGGGGAAGGGGTAGAATTGAGCGTCTGCTGTATCTGGGAAGTGGCCCTGTGGATTTTGAATGAGTCTGCCTTCAAAGCCTTCAAAGACACACACACATGGCTTCGACTCTTCTTGCTGTACACCAGGTAAGCTGATAACCTTGATGAGAAGGTCAATTGGCAGATTGATCATGTTCCTGCTATTGAAGGCTTTGAAGAGGATAAAAAGATATTTCCTTCATGATAATGGGAGGGGAGTTTGTTTGCTGTATCACCTCCATGGAGGTGTTTGGTTAGTTGAGTGGGGGGGAGGGGGGGGGATTTAGTCTAAGCTGTATCTGGGAAGTGCCCCTGTGTCTGTTGAGTGATGCTCCCTTCAAAGCCCTTGAATTCATGGGCATGCAATTTCAGCCTGCTTGGGTGAAGGGTTCTGTTTTTTTCTTTGATACTTGTGTGTATTTAGATATCCTTGCACTGACTCTGTGAGAGGTGGCATTTGATCATTTAAAGCTGCCTTCCTCATCATTTTGTTTGCTCCAAGGAGTCATTGAGGTTTCCAGATTGCTATTAGTGCAGGAATATTGTGGACCTTGTAAATTCAACAACAATTGGGAAAAGAAGACACAGTAGTATGGGGCCACTCTGGAGGAGAATCTTGGGGGAAAGTGGATCTGTGTGGGCACAATACTTGGGATGCCAGCATTTTCTGAGTAGAATAACTATTCACTAATGCTGGCACAGGTGGCACTTTCTTCCCCAGAAGGACTGGTGAGGGGAAAAACTCAGCTGTAGGCCATTCAAAAACCTGATGGAGACACTTGAAGCAGATTTGTGAAACAATCACTGCATATTTTTTCACAAATTGACTTGTCAGGTGAATTTTCATGCTCCATCACTTCATCAAATGGCCATAAAGTGTGGTATTCTGGAATTTTGTGATTATCCATCTCAAAATGGATGTGCTTGAAACTCACTCTTCAGCCTTCTTTGAAGGCTTTGAAGGGCAGCTGGGAGAAGTTTTTTTCATTTTCCAAGGTGGGCACATTTTTTCCTAGGCTGATTTGGTGTTCTTTTGACCTGTTGGGGGTTAGGGAACCATTTTTAACAGTAATTGAACATTAATTTTTTGCAGATTTCCCCCTGAGGCTAATTTTTGCCTCAAAAATGGCCCCAAGAACAGTCAAAAATTGTATTTTTTGGCCACATGAAAAAAATGTGGGACACAGGACACTGCCCTGAGACCTCAGGGTTCCTGTTCTAGCTATAGATAACAAGAATGAAGACTAAGAAATTGTTTCTTGGATTTTTACTTTTGTTTTTTCAATTTTATTATTTTTTTGTTTTTGCCTGTTGATGACAATAATCTAATAGGGGGGTTCAAACTTACTCCAGGAGATTTTCTAAGGTCCGATTTCCAGGAAATAAAACGACCTGGAATCATCTCCTGCGGACCTGCGCTCACCGCCAAAGGGGTTGTATCGGTTACAACCCCCCGCGGCTAGATCGGTGGCGGCAACCGATGTAACATCGGTCTACCAGACCGATGTTACATTGGCGGGTCCCACCAATACATTATGCCTTTGTTCTAATGTATCGGTGGGCCCGGCCGACATAAAATCGGTCTGGGCGACCGATGTAACATCGGTCGCCTCTGGCCGACGTTACCGCGGGGGGTTGTAACCGATACAACCCCTTTTGCAGTGGCTCCTTCTGCCCAAATGGCTCCAGGAACACAGGTCCAGGTTCCAGGAGATTGGCAGAAACCTGGGCAGATTCATTTTGTCTCAGATCCCCCGGGATCACCAATTCATGGCAATCACACGCATTGTGCAACACTGGTTGTTTCCTTTTTCACAAGAGGATAGCAACGACTGACACCCCACAAGAACCAACACATCCCTGATCCATTCCAACCCATCTGTCCAACCTACTTCTCCTCCTACTCCGAACTGAGACATCAAGTCATGGCATGAGCAACTGTGACTTATTATTGAGCAACACAACTTTGCACGGCAAGGGGAGCTTGGCTGCCAAGTTGAACAATCTGCTGACCAAGCTTGGTCGCCAAGTTGAAAAACTCGGTGGCCAAGCTTGGCCAGCGAGTGTTAAACTTGATGGCCAAGCTTGATTGCCAAGCTGAACAGCTTGCTGACCAAGCTTGGCCGCCAAGCTGAACAGCTCGCTGACCAAGCTTGGCCATTGAGTAGAACACTTGGCGGCCAAGCTTGGCCACCGAGTTGAACAACTCACTGGCCTCAGCTATGCCCTTGGACATTGACTTGTTCAACTCAATGTCCAAGGCCAGCGAGTTGAACAACTCAATGTCCAGGGCCAGCGAGTTGTGCAACTATCAAGTTGAGCAACTTGCTGGCTTTGGACATCGAGTTGAACAACTTGATGTCCAATGCCCTTGGACGTTGAGTTGTTCAACTCAATGTCCAAGGGCAACAAGTTGAACAACTTGATGACCGAGGGCAGCGAGTTGTTCATGTCCAAGGGCATGGCCAAGGGCAGCGAGTTGTTGAACTCAATGTTCAAGGGCATGGCCGAGGCCAGTGAGTTGTTTGACTTGGTGGCCAAGCTTGGCCGGCAAGTGTTCAACTCAATGGCCAAGCTTGGTCGGCGAGCTGCTCAACTTGGCGGCCAAGCTTGGCCATCGAGTTGAACACTTGCTGGCGAAGCTTGGCCAGTGAGCTGTGTGACTCAATGGCCAAGCATGGCCAGTGAGTTATTCCACTTGATTGCCAAGCTTGGCCAGCTGTGATCTTGAGGTGTAGTTCAAGAGTCCATGTGCAGAGAGAGACAAAATCGATCTCTTTGGCTTGGAAGACAGTGGTTGCAATCATGTGTTTCTTGAGGAGCATCTGCTCTACCCGGAAAGAGGACGGCCGTGCTTGGCTGTCCTCTTAACACAAAACAAGTCTCAGCTCTCCTCCACAGCTATAGCAACCGACTTAGCAGTTTTCCGTTAAGTTGATATCCTGATTGTTTGTGTGCGGGACCCCCGATTGGGTGATGCAGAGGATTAAACCAAGTGTTGCTTTCCTGGATGACTTCTCCTGGAAGCCTGCAGGAAACCAAGGGGGCTGTGGGGCGTTCAGAGTTAAACTCGCGCAGGTCAGTTTTTTGCGGGGGAAAAAATTCCTGCATCCAGGACCTGGAAAAACTCCCGATTTCCTGGGTTCTAACTTTGAAACCCCCTATCATGTGCAGAATATTCCGTCTGGAATATCCAGAAATGTTTGCAGTGCGCGCGTGAACCGTCAAATTGACCCAACACCCCGCGGAAAAATGCCGTCGGGGTGGTGCAACCAAGGTGTACATAGTTCTTATAATGATAATGATCAAGACAAACACACAACCAGAGTATTGACCATTGCCGTGACTGATGATTGCTGCCTGCTACCTAGCATATTTATTAGGATCGGCCGTCCATCGGCGGTTATATAGCCAGCCGAATCCACCGGTCGGACTCGGACCAACGGCGCTCCCTGAGCTGGTCGGACAAAGGTGAGCTTAGCCCGGTGGTGTAACATTCCTTGCTCAGATTGGGACGCGGATCTCAGCTTTAGACTAGTGCCAGTCATCCCCCTCTTTCTCACATGGTCCGTGCTTCATTCTGCACAGACCTCTGGTCTTCACAAAATAGACAAGCCACAATGGAATATATTCTACAGACCTCAACGCAGAATTCTGGTGCTGATTATAACTTGACGGCCTCGAAAATCGTGACCTTCCCCACTTACAGTCCTCTTGAAAGTATCACAACGCTAGAGACCCAGCGTGAAAAATACGAACTTCAGAAGAATGGCTTCTGGGTCTCGTTCCGAAGTGCCGAGCTCCGAGCCCGTCACTCGTGTCAATCCTCGAGGTGGCTCAAGTGCCACACTTGCTGGCCCCACCAGGTTCTTATCAAGGTCTTCATCAATATATTCCACTCTTAGCGAGGATGAGAGTTCGGTGATCAGTCCTCTGCCCTCCTTCCCATCATCCGGCAACCAACAGCTTCATCTAGATTCTCAGACTAAGCCATTCTTGCGGCCGTCCTACGAGTTCGAACACACATCCCAGTCGCTAGGTAGCAATTCCATTGTCGTGGGCCCTGAAACAGAAGATGACCTGACTTTACCATTGAACCTCACCAGAAACACCGGCCATTTCTTTGAAGATCGTCGCACAAAAATGCACCTGGGAGTTGATAGCCACGGCACCGAGATGGCCATAAGCGCTTCTCACCTTGATCGCCAGATCACCAGTTTCATCCATGAAACTGCAGTCAGGTCACCTGAAATGCCAGAAACTTTTCGACAACAGTCCGACTCATCAGACCGATATGAAGCACGTTCCTCGAGTGCATCCTCACCTGATCAACCTAGCGATAGTGATGCGGAAGACTCTGGAGAGGAGGACGAGGATGACGTGCAACCACATGCGACTCCTTCAAACCTACGAATGGGCGGCTCCAGGCCTCCAAGTCGAGCAGTTTCCATCCGCAGAAGATCCAGAGCGCCAAGCGTGTGTTCTAGCTTCGTAGCAGGTGGAGAGGAATCACATTTGCCTGGTTATATCTTTTTCCATGAAGTTCCTCCGCTACGGATAAAGAAAAGCACCATCGCAAACCATACTCCAATGCACTCGCCCAAACAAAAAGGAAAAGGTCGCAGTCAGTCAAGAGCCACCTCTAATGTGCAACATCCCGACGCTCAACTGGATGATCAATCACGTTCAAGGAATTATGACACGTCTGGAATGAGTCCAATGGAACACAAGTGAGCATAATATACATATTTATTTTCATGAGGGATCTCCGATCAAGCGGGCTAAGATTGCCTATGCAGTGCGAAAGCTCCCATAGATATCTTCAAGTCATCACAGCACGCCTGGTACTTTGTCCGCCGATTGGTTGGATTGGAACTCAGATGGGAGGCAGCCAAAGCGTGGAAGCTAACAGACTTGAATTTAAACAGTGCGCCCCTTGGAAAAGACCCATCATACCACCACACTCGTGAGCGCTCGGGCGGTGATGAGTTGGTCTCCTTTTTCTTTTATAAAACTTCCCAGCCCATGCATGTGATTGACATCATAACATGGAATACCTTGTCTAAAATAACCCAGAAGTGCCTATAGTTGGGGCTCATCATCTGGCGATGAAACAATAGCGGCAGAAAGTCTTCCGATCTTGCGGTATCTCATTCACAATTTTCTGATGACCTTACCTATCATTCGGGATACCGTTTCCGTCGTGCAAAACGTACCACAAAGCTCCCACTTCAATCCACAGATTCCAATCAATAACACCTCGGTGGCAGTATACTGGACCGCTGGCATACTTCCTATCTTGAGACGATTGCACCAAAGTAATCTTAGTGCGACTATGGATTTAGGGAGCCCGGGGTTTCTTCACATTCTCTTCGATTCTCACGTAGCCCGATCGCTCGAACGTTTTGTGGCAACAAGTTTAAAACTCTGTACCGAAACACTTGCCTCCCCGCGCTTACGCCAAACTAAAAATCCAAGCACCTTGCAATCGGGGGTACCCGCGCCGCAGGGCTCCCGTCGATCGCTCAAAAGCCTCGACCAAATCAGACCATTTCAAGCCATTTCTCCCGAGATACATGCGAAGTCAGTTGGCTCTCTTCAAAGTGAAGGGGCCCAGGGACCCCAGCAATCTGAGAGACTGTTGGCGCCTGAAAACTTTCTCTCGGATCGTACGTCGGGTTCGGACACTCATTACTTTAGGGATATCACCCCCATAGCCGTCTCTCATGCGCAATTCAATGCGCCTCAGCGTGAACAACCAAGAGCCTACGTGCATAGTTTCGAAAAAGAACCTCAAAGGTATTCCGGTGTAAGTGTCCAACCTAGTCAGAGAGCTTCAATAGGCATCGCTGCCTCGCCGAATTCGAATGGCATGCCGGATCATAATGAAGTGCATCCTCTCAATCGCATGGACAATTATTCGGCTGGCTTGCTAACTCACGACGCCCAGAAAACCAGCGCCACCCCTTCGATTGCCCCATCGTCAAAAACCTTCTCATCATCAAGTACGCACGATCGCCAAGCTACAGATACAGAAATTTCTACATTCATGCCCAGCGTCTTTGGGAGTATTCAAGAATTGCCTCTTACGCCATCATGGACTGTTGGGTATAACCGCTCAGATGCTTTGATAGGAAAGGCCGAACCTATCGAGTCGTTTAGTACAAGGAGATCCGTGCCGCCTACCTCAGCACCCTTGGAAGAAGTCAAAAGCATTCGTCAAAAAATAGCGCGGATGAAATCGGAAAGGCAGAATCCTGGTAAACACAGACATGAAGGCGATAATAAATCGAATGCCCCACCTCGGTTATCTGGTAAATTTAGCTGGATTGGGCGGAACAGTACGAAGGCAGAACCGGATACGAATCCAGAAGTTACACAGAAAGCTCATACGAATATCAGTTTGCATCCCAATTCGATGCTCTCGGAGGAAGCACGCATACCCCACACCCCTATGCTAAACAATTCCTTTCATGCAAGAATTGGAAAAGAGACGCTGAATGGTACTCATGACCCAAAAGAAACTTTGAACGATGATCCTGAAACAAAAGTTGCCATGTCAAATGTCGCCGACCCGTCACTCAGTCTCCCACTCATCACTATGGTCGAGAGGGATGGCAATTTTGATAGGCGAGAAGACGTATCCGGCGGAGTTTCTGGCCGTCATGATACTGACGAAGATCACCCGAGAGAACCGCTCAGAAATTCTGATATGGGAGAGCCCGAGACTAATGCGGAATTGAAAAGGGCAAGTAAATGGGGGTTTGCTTTGAAGTCTCTATCGCTGAGCAAAAGCCATAATCCAGTGCGAACTGAAGAACATTCAAAAAAGGGATCTAGAAAGTCTTGGAAAATAAAACCTGAAAATGCGACTAGCACGTTTTTGCCACCTTCAATCGATGCTCTATCTATGAAAATTTCTACAAACGCCTCGCGTCAAACGACCGATGCACCATCCCAAAAAGCGATTGTTCCAGACAGCTTGGTTAGAGGTTTATCAGCCCCTTACGAAACTATCTATGAACCCGCCAGTTTGCAGTTCCAATTCGAATTTCTCGAGATGCCGAAAGACTCAATTCCATGGCCCTGGGGCGATCCCGTCCCGTTCTGGAAAGGTACACCAGTCCACAAACTTTCTTGGGGTGGCTTTGAAGTAGACCTAGTGGGTGTTCGCCAGGGAATCACGAAGAATGTAAGCCTTCTGACCTTGTTTGACACGAGCGAAAGCAATTCAAAAACGATAAGCGCATCAAATTACTGACCAACTTTCTTGACCAAGTCTTATGTGATTAGAGTTCGACGGCCGTCTCGGTTAGATGAATACGTCGTAAGAAAAGAATCCCAATTTAAAAATTATGGCCGCCGTCTGTCTAGAGATTTTCCGAATGCCCATATTCGAGCGGTACCTTCATCTGATCAGATTGGATTGGAAGATATGTTCTCAGCGGATTCCTTGTTGCCGGAAGATGAAAAGCTGTTAATTGTAACCACAAAATCAGATGGGTTGGCCCTTCCCAAATCGGGCGAAAATCGAATGGCTCAACCTCTGACAGCCCATGGAGTCAGTTCATCCACGAGTCCTGCTTTTGTCGACCCGTTCTCCGCCTTGCCAATTGGGCCTGTACCCGCTATACCGCACGAGGGAATCAAACGAAGGGCCACACTTGCTTCAATTTTTGGCGTTGGAAACCATAAGTCAAAGTTCTCGTTGGACACTCGTTCTGACTTCAACGGATCAAATCGGATGGCAAAAAACGTACCAGATCTCAAGAATGAAGGTGTGCCCGTCGATCGTGAAGTAGTAGGCAGTGCCAAAAGGCCGCAGAATGCATGTCCTCCTCGGCGTGCCTCCTTACGACAGATTCAGTTCACATCCGACATACACCGCCGGGCCTTGTCCGACATACACCGCCGGGCCTTGAGAGACTGGCTCAGAGACACGTTATCCATTCGAGCTACCGGGCACCATCCCGAAACAGCTGCGTTTCTTCTTTTGGGAAGTATAGTGCCCGAAGAGAAAGATTTGCTCGATATCCGGCAGCGAGAAACGATCGACGAGGAGCGTCGAAAAAAACGTGTTCAAGTAGCTCAAGGTGCGGCTGAACGATCCAAAGAAATACATGAATGGTGGTCCGATGTGAAAAACGAGTTCGTCAACGGAGAAGGGGTCCAAAATTTTTCGAAGGCACTGAAGCAGTTCAACACCGTTGAAAAGCTACCCGTGAGGTTTCAGAAAGCGCTGGAGTGGATCCGAATGAACATAGCTGAAGGATTGCATCAGCTGTTGGTAATCGGAAATCAATCAGATATAATTTTTGGGAAGCTCCTGAATCTCAATGCTACATTACCCTGGTCCTTGATAAAAAGCGCTTTGAAAATCAAGAAACCTAACCTGATGGCCAAAGCTCTTCTCGAGGTGTTTTTGACCAGAAGGTTAAATGTGGGGAAATTCAAACACAGCGTAATCCAGCGCTTGATCGAAATAGCTATCAACGAAACCGAAGGGAGCTCTATGGAAGTTGAAAGACGCATTCACGCTTGTCGGGCACGAATCCAAAGCCTCACGATGTGTGAAAAAATCATCAAGTTTGTACACGCTTCAAAAGATCTTAAGAATCTTTTCAGGCAATATTCAGGTTTGATACATTCCTCTTTGGACATCAAATAGACGAATAGCTGACGTAGTTATCATATCAGAATCGGAAGATATGGAACTTGTCGTAGCCATTGTCCGAAGTGCCGAGGAGCCCCGATTAGATAAATATGACTTGGAGAGAATTATGAGTGCATCGAAAGCTTACAAATCACTCTTGGCGAAGAACAAAAATCGTATTACCACCCCCATGACCGAAAATATTCATGTCCGTCTGATCCTAGACCTTAAATTATATCTCAGATTGATCAGTCAAGAATGGGACTCCAAACAAATTCGAAAGATGCTCTCAGAGGAGAGCGTCACCGAGGCTATTGAAGTGTTGATCGCCCCGCTACTGGAGTTCTTAAAACGAACTTATCACATTGGGAATGCTGTTCAGGCTCTGGATGATGTTCAAAGCTTCATCGAGCAATTGATTACTGTCGTCAACGCTCTGAGAAGTCGAATTCAAGGTAGGTCTCAGGTTGCCATATGTTGGTCCGAATCAACATGAAGCTGATGTTGATGTTAAAAATACAGATCCTCAAAAATCCATCCGGATTCTAGCTCGTCTACTCACAAGGCACCAGAATAACCTCTACGGTTGGTTGCATCAGATCCATGCCCATGACTCTATCATAGAGGAGTTCTTTCAGTGGCTATCAACCGCAATGAACTTTTTGAAGGAAGGCTTACTTCAGCCGCTACTGGTTTCTGAGATTATACCGCCTGGTGACCTAGACCAGTTAAGTGAGGAATTAGATGAAATCGTAGAATGGGAGGAAATGAAAAGGAAACGACAGTATGAACAGCTATGCCGCCGTTACTCAGCAGATGTGGATGGGGATGATCCGGTTATCGTAGAAGGCGACGGATTCGGGAGGTCCAAAGTTGAACCTTTGGTCGATTTGAGGCCATTGCCACCTCAATTAGACTACATCGCTTCTTGCTTAGAACTGTTTCGTCGCGCGGTCGGCAAAACGTGAGTCTTCCAATACTAAGCAGAATTTGAACGATATACCACGCT
Source organism: Puccinia coronata f. sp. avenae (assembly GCA_002873125.1). NCBI lineage: Eukaryota > Fungi > Basidiomycota > Pucciniomycetes > Pucciniales > Pucciniaceae > Puccinia > Puccinia coronata. The sequence goes on along the minus strand of PGCI01000224.1, from coordinate 123,128 downwards.
AATATACTCTGCTTTCTTGGACTAGACTCCTGCCGTAATCTTTTTTGGTCAAGTTCAAGCAGAACCTGTAAACAACTCGCCAGTAGATTCCGCTCTCATTCTGCTAACTCACACCACTTGAATCCAAATTTTCTTTTCGTCATTTCGTGTATTGCTTATTTACCTTGTATCATCATGGCAAAGGCTATTGTTCACACTCTCAAAGACACAAAGAGTGAAAGATATCAACGGTTGTTTGTTGCTATACAACAGCTGTGATGTGAGAGATATATCAACATGCTTTCAACATAAATTATCACTTCACTGCTCGAGATACATGTCATTTGAGTTGCGCTACACTTTAACCACAAGAGAACTAAGAATATGTTTTTTTTTTCCCTCTTGAAGACATTAATGTACTTTGCATAAAACTACTGTAATGTACTGATGATAAGGATATAGAAAGCGTGATTTGAGGTGCACGATTGAATTCTTTATAACAACTGGGCACCAACGAGCAAACTTTTACCACTTGAATTTCCCTCTTGCGGGAGATGCTACGTACTAAGGCACCGGGATAGAGTTCTGCCATGTTTACTTTCTTTGCCTTAGAGCGATCATCGACGGGCACGGGCGCAAAGCCTTGCGAGTCTGAAGAATGATGCCCCGAACTGAATTGAAGGAGTTAGCATGCACTGACCACCAACACAGGACATTGTTGGATGGCACTCACCATGTAATAGATAAAGCCACAAAATTTTACCAACGCAAAACCAAAAGTGGACCAAAGAATGGCTTGAAAATATTTGCTAAATGGAAATCACATCAGTACATCAAACCTCATCATGCGAGACTTGAAGGTATTTACGTTCTGTTGGCACTGCTTAGCCTCAGCATTGCAATGGTCAAAATCGTGTTCATCAATAACCATACTGCGATAAAACGAGTCCGGAAGGTCTTGTTTTGGTCATCTTCTGTTGGCCGCTCATCTTCCTCGGTCACGGTAAAAGGTTGGACCGCCCGTAGGACCGTCTGCTGGAAATGCGCATCTAGATCGTGTTGGTTCTATGTAACGCAGATGATCAAACACAACCATTAAAACGACTCGATCATCGACGCTGATCATGATGTTGGTCAAATTGACATACACGGCGAATTTCTTCCACAACTTGCCCATCATCGTGGGAAGTCTTCTTGCTGGATATTGAGGGCAAGGCTTCAGCTTTATCGGATCCTTTCGTCCCCCCTGGACAATAACAACATGTTAGCAAATAATCTAGAAGGCTATATTTTGCACCAAGCAGACTGACATGATACATCGTGCAAATTGCAGAAAGCGTAAACCTATAAGAAAGTAGTAAGTAAATTATCAAAGAGCTGATGCCAATAATAGCACCTCTTACGTTTAGAATGTTGGTGAAGGAAACGGCAACCAAGAGGAAAGGTATCATCGAATGCAGGATATGCCACGGGCTGTGAGAAGTAATTGTTAGTCAACGGCGGGCAACGCGCGTTGGAACTAGGTTATACGTACTCCATGTACAGAATAGAAGACTGTTATAAAGTATATCCTAATCAGCGAAAGCTCGTGTTGATACAGAAAATCCTCATGAAAAGGTACCCACCATGATATAAATTCCAAATGTACCAGCAATACCAGCAAAAATGGGACCTTTTCAAAAAGAGTTTAGCATTGCTGCGACTTCTTAGTCGAAGACGGATCCACTGACCATATGTAGACCCCATGAATACTAGCAGCACATCTCCCCCTTCGGCGGCGGCGAGTTGGGCCGATAAGGGGCAGAAAGCATTGATCGTTAATACCTAAGCGTATGGACACACGGAGATATGTGAAATGAGTGTGTGCAAATAAAACATCTAGAGATTCGTTGCATCCGAGCTAACCAAGGTCATAGCAAGCAAGTATGCGGCAAATATCCCGAAACTTTTATGATTCAACGATAATGAGTGTCAGGTAAACTTCTTAGCCGTATCTGTTCAGACTAAGCCGAGAGCCTTACACAATGAAAGAGACGACGTAAGCGGCCTTTTCGCCTTTTGGCCGATTTCCTAAGGCTAGTATCACTTGCAAAGCTACTAAACAAAGCTGTTTCCAAAGGTTCATCAAGTTGAGGAAGCAAAGGATGATAAAAATTTAAATCACTCACATAAATGATTTTCAAGATCTGGTTGGCAATACCCAAATAATCGTGCTTCGATTGCGCGGATGGATCTTTTAAATGAGCCGAATTGTCAAAAACCGTGCCAGACCTGCGACAGAATCTGCCATCAGAATCGCAAACTGCTGGAGAAAATAAACCAGATGAGCGCACCAGCATTCTTTGATTTTCCATGCCAAAATGGCTTGTGCTTCCTCATGGGAGGTGGGGGGCGATGGTGGCTCGGAGATTGTGTAGTTCGATATTCCCCTGCAAGGCATCAATGGGCTTCAGTCATCTCGGCATCGAAGAATGCATTCCAAAATTGGATATTTACGCGGCCACAAACTGACAAAAAAGGAAATCAAGAGTCAATGACTTGTGATCTTAAATGAAAATAGGAAGATGACCTACTGGATTTCGCCAATTCTCCGCAACTGTTTACATCATAAAACAAAATGTTGCAATTAGCAAGGAAACGACTCAAATGGTTCATGAGAGTAACTTACTGATATCGATGATTGCAGAAAACGTAGTGAACCAATTGCCTAAAGCAAACCAACTCATGAAAAGACTGGGGAAATTCGTTGAGTTTTCAAATCTTTCACAAAATAACAAAAATGATAAATGTACCCTGCCGTTGTATATGCCGCTTGAATGTGTAAAAAGAACATCCTAACGATCCCATGGCTGGAGCTATACATTCGATTGAAATGAGCAAGAGACTATCACAGAAAGAAAATAAGATCATGAGTACGCCAGTGCACATGCTGAAGAATCAGACGCAGAATTGATATACATAAATCCCCGCAGCAAATGAACCTTCACCACAAAAAGTCAATCAGAACGGGCAAAAAAAAAAATCACGTTGCGTGAGCCGAAGTCTCGAAGAATTTTGCCGAGGACAAAATCACTTACCGTTTAACCACCGCCTCCTTTGTCCGATCAACTCGGCCGCTACTTCAGGCACATCGGTCTCACCCTTCGAAGGCTTGACGTAACCCAATACCCACCTGGATTTTGCTTTGGCCACAAGCTCAAAGCACAAAATCCGATCCTCGGCCAGAAACATGTTCTGAGATTTCAATTATCAGCGGCGATGCTTACGCGACAAACAAAACATAAATTTTTACCTTTTTGAATATCCCCATGCCCTGGAATTACATTATGATTGGTAAAAATGTGAATAAAATCCAAACATTATTATCATCAAATAGTCTTAATTCTTACCTGAATTCCCTTCTTCCCAAGCCGATCGGACATAGAATGATCACCTGAAAAATTGATCGCGTGAGGATTCATCTGAATCTACTGATTTGAAATTGAGAAAAAAATAACAGAAGCCCTGACCGTGAAAGTATTGTTGAAGCGGACGACCAAGAATGGCACGGTAGCGATAAGCGGAGAACGCGCCGGGAAGGACTGAAACATACCCAAAGGATGATTCTAAAGGCTTGTCGAGAATGTCTTGAATTTCAAGTAACTTCAGTCAAATATTTCCCTCTGGAGAATAGCGCGAGATGAGGTCAGAAAACCCACTGGACATCTACATCAAATGAACAGGTGATATATTTAGCTGCACTGTCAACGGGTCTCTTCAGACAACAAGACCAACCTTATACTCGAAGTTTTGCGCAGCCACCAGCGGATTGATCAGCTTTTTCCCTCGAGAAACTTCCAAGCAAGCACTTTATACTACTTGAGTTTTCAGATCTTCTTTCCTGAAAACAATCGATAGACTCACGCATGGCATGAATTTCTCCGCAAGCCCCTGAAGGGAGGGATTTCAGACGAGTCAATATCTCAAAAGACAGGATGAAGATAAAAAATGAGATTGACACACCTCCTAGATGAGGGTTGTGATGAAACGCTTCCCACAAGTAATATAACGAGCGCGTTCCAGGCTTAGTTCCAGCGTCAATGAGGATGCAAACCTCAGGCTCAAGATGAGCTCCAATAGCGTTGAAGAGCCATCTGTGCGAATTGATCTTTTTGGCATTCTATGTCAGATGATTTGTCGAGGTAGTTAGTAAATGAGATCATCATCTGCTATGAATAAGCAAAAAAAAAAAAAAAAAAAAAAAAGCGAAAGACTGAATTAACCTTTTGCTTCAACACCAATGTCATCTGGACGGGCACTAGGTTGGCAGGATCGTTTGCATGAGGTTGTATTAATTCGGGTTTCGGAGATACAGACAATAGGGTGGTGTACTAAAAAGACAGACATCGTGCGAGGCATGAGAGAAGCCAAGTTCACGAGTGTTCCATGAAGCATGCACAACAACTGGCATTCAAATTATCCATGAAAACGCACCTCAAAAACGTGAGCTTCAGTTTCCTTGCCATCAACTTGGCGTTTCATGATTCCATCTTGATAGAGCCCGATTGTCGCCAAAACGTCAAGCGTTGCTTTATCTGCTGGTTCGATACCATCGAAAATTAGAACTACCGATATCATCTTCCATGCCTCTACGGCCGCTTCCTCGCCACCTCTGTCGAAGCAATATAAAAACATCTATTCAGCACAATATACTATATACACAAAAGAAAGTGCCTATTGAGCACAAAAGTTAGCCGACTTTCTAGCCAGGTGGCGGAATTCGCTCCATTTTGCTTTACACATGTCACGTAGGTTCATCATGACGCCATGCAAAGTTCGAGCCACCAAAATCTTGTCTTCATTGTAATAAGTCTACGAGAGAACTCATCTGGAATGAGTACTCAAATCGTCAGTGATGATAAGAATATTGGACATTACAATGGCAACGAGTAATTCGGTTGGTCGGCCATAATTTTCGGTTCGCAGCGTCCAGCCAGCCTCCCTAGTAAAATCATCGGGGTCACAAGTAACAGCTGAATAACGCATGTGGGAGAATCTGATGGCGAAAATCATCAGGGTGTGCGATGCGTACCAGGTTAGGAAGAAGAAAAAAGAAATGGGCTGTTGAGCTTACTCAGTTGGTTCTCCTGGGTAGCCGCCTGCCAGATTACCATTTTTGACGGCAGCTATGATAAAGAGAAAACATGTTCAGCCAGAGATGAACTCGAGGTGATTTGTGCAGTTTGGTCGAACTTACTGGGAACAGGATATTCATTGACAAAATGACCATGCTGAAGTTTTACTTTGATGGTCTTAGCCCTTTGGGGGTCAATTCTCTGACGTTTACCCCAGGCCTCAGTGGTAGTTTGAGCGCGATAAAGATTGGCACTAGAGGTTGTACTGTATCGGTTGTTTTGGTGGTGGTCATCTGAAAAGTGAGAAGGTACTGGGAAGCCGAAGTTGGTCGCATGATCCGATGGAGATTTGGGCGGCCTGAATGCTAAACCGCCAGCCTCTGGACGGAATCCACCCAAGTGTGAATCGAACGATACCTCTTTGAGGGGAATACCTTCTTCGTCCTCTTCGCCGAAGGTGATGGGCCCATCATGATATCGCCCTGACGGGGTGGATAATTCGTGTTCGTCAGATTCGCCCGAATGTGAATTACTCCCGGATGGTATGAAACTTTCATGAGGATGGTTGATAACCGGAGATGATGATGTGGTGAAAGGGTCGCCGTTGTCGGACAGAGTAAACCGTTGAAGCTCAGGGTACGGCTGCTCCGCAAAGGGATCCCTTCTATTCTCCTTTCCCTCAGACGACATGAAGTGAGATTAGATTGTAGAGACAATGATAGGAAACAGAGATTGGCCGGTCAGAATAGATGCGAGCCAAGCTAGCAAAGCAAAGAGGAGATAGTGAGTCGAGAAGTTGAGGACGGATGGCTAAAGATGCGAAGCAAAGGAACCGGCCCCACGACGAGCAAGGCTTGAAGGTATCGATCAGCAGTGCTGAGTGACGTGCTGCGCCAGTTAAGAGCACCGTTGGTGATGGGGGCAGGATGATGACAAGGGCTCTTCCGCTCGCAAAGGTACGTCTTCTTCCGTTTATGGCACTGGGCAAGCAGATGCAGCAAGCAGTCTGTCAAGCGGGCACCGGCGCAAGCAGCTGGAGGGCAGGTCAAGCAGTTATGTAGAAGGGCTCAGTAATCTCAGGGTGGGCGACGGAGAGAACGTGGATAGGATTAGGAGGTCATCAACTGCGGGCATCAGCGGTCATGACGCGAAACATTTTTGATTTGTCACGGCATGAAAGTCTAATCAACAAACAATATACTCCGCTGGTGCTGATACCCTTGCCCCTGTGTAGTTAGCTCGGGCTATGTCATCCAATCACAATGTACTTTCCACTTGATGGCACCGTAGATATGGTACGACTCGAGCATCTCATTTATCTCATCTCGACTGGGATGCCCAGATCGTCGGTTTTCCGCTTCCACCCTTTTCCTGTGTTCCCTTCCTCAACTTTGTGTTTCCAGCTAGGTGATAATATAAGGAACTTGTTGAATATTTACATGTTCACTGGAAATTGGAATTCGCTCGTCCAAATAAATCTTTTACAGCCTTCTCCGACCTTCAGCGGATTGTAATACATGTGGCATCGATGCGAGCTTCCGGCGGGCAGAGTGACTTGTTCGGCTCGTGACCTTACCCCAGCGTCGATCACACACTGGCCGCAAAGCAACACACCCGCTTCATCGAGTACCCCTGCCTATGCCTTGCATATATGTATGTACTCGAATTGAAGGACTGTAATATGTACCTGCTTGAAAAGGAGTATTCAACCCCTAATGTCAACAGAGTACAAAACAGCTGAAGAAAGGTGAACACACAAAAACCAACACACTAATAGCTAACTTCACCTTACCTTGAGATTATCTCCCATTCTGTCATTCTATTCTTCCAAGGCAATGCTATACCTCATTTGAAACTCCCAACAGCCATTTGAACAGCAGCATTAAGCATTTATACAGACATAAGGGCTGGATTTTAGCTGGACCTGCCAGTGTAAAATTAAAGGACCTTGCATCTTGAAAGGAAAAGAAAAAAAAATGTTTTGAGAAACCAAATTAATGCTGACTTGATATATCTTTCCTCAATTTCAGAGAGAACCTAGAAATGTTATTTTTTTCATAAAATCTTACTCTGATCCCCAACTGAGAGGTATGATATTATTTTCCCATTGGAGGACTTCCTGTGTGTGTTTGCAAGGTTTTAAATTCTTATTTGAAGAGCTGGAATTCTAGATTTTTGACTAAAAACTCAACACATCTTAAAACATCTTAACAACATGTATCAAGTTAAAATGCCATTTTTGAAAAGGTGACCAAATTTGGGATTCAGAATGCCATCTACAGCCTTGTAAATGGTGACAGGAAGTCCTCCATTGATACCAAAAAATTGGCTTCTACAAAGTGGTTGCAGTAAACACACTTCTTCCACAGGAAAAAAAAATATTTCTTGATATGAGGTGAAATGAAATATCTCTTCTTGCAGCTTCAAAGGAATTACCTCTTAACCCTAAGGGACCAACTCCTCCGGCAAAAATCTTTGATGTCAGGTGGGCCCAATTCCAAGCCTCAGTGCATCAAACAATTGATTTTTCCAGAGACATGACATTGTTGGTAGCGACTATAGCCAGGCCCCCTGACTTCAATTTTTTTTTTCCCATGAGGGGGGTCAAAGGCCAAAGCAAAATGCGTAGAGGAATGGGATCTCCAGTTACGCATTTGGCTATATATTGGCCCTAGGAATGAATATATAGAGAAGAAGAGTGTAACAACAACTTGAACAATCCAAGCAAGCCTCAGAATAGTTTGACAAGTCTTATACACACTTCCTGTAGCTTCAGAGCCAGGGCAATCCTAGATCAAGGTGCTAAAACTGAGATAGGAAAGGGTAAACTAACAGACTGATTTATAACAGTCTAGGACACCATACTGAGCACTACAGCCAATACTAGAATACTAAGACTACATTTGGATCTAACTGTGGGGGTATTGAAAGACTTTTCAGGGATGATGTGTGCCTTACTAGAAAGATGGAAGGGGGCATCTAATATAGTACTGCTGTATAAGCTATGATGATTCTGAAGCCATGGGGCAAAGAAGCATTTGAATGCTTCATCTTAATGCAGATACATATCAAGGTTAAAATGTTGAGTTCCCATCACTCATGAAACAAATTATGAAGCGCCAAATGACCGCAGTGAGCACGGCAGTATTGTGGGAATGGAGGAAAACAAGCTGAAGAGAGAGAAGTGACAATAATCACCTATGAAGCGCCAAATGACTGCAGTGAGCACGGCAGTATCGTGGGAATGGAGGACAACGAGCTGAAGAGAGAGAAGCAACAATAATCACCTATGAAGCGCCAAATGACCGCAGTGAGCACGGCAGTATTGTGGGAATGGAGGACAACAAGCTGAAGAGAGAGAAGCAACAATAATCACCTAATGAGGTGAGACAAAGAAATGACTAGATGAGTGCATTGCAAGCAGTGAAAAAGGAGAAAAAGGGAGTGAAAACAGAGACCAAAGAAGCGAACCTATGAAGCGCCAAATGACCGCAGTGAGCACAGCAGTATTGTGGGAATGGAGGACAAAGAGCTGAAGAGAGAGAAGCAACAATAATCACCTAATGAGGTGAGACAAAGAAATGACTAGATGAGTGAGGAGAAAAGAAAAAGGAGAAATGATACAACTGGATGGAACTAAATACAACTCTTGCTAACCTAAACTATAGAGAGAAACAAGGTTCCATCACTTTCCACCCCAGACTGAACCCTAACCTAGTCACGTCAGATCTTGGTTTCTCACGTAACTGTCACAAAAATATTATATACAATTGATTTTATACTTCCAATATGTCAGATCCAACAAAAGCAAGAGAAGCTGCTCCTGTGGCATTGTCAACACCAGCTGAAAATGTTTCACAAGTGGGTAATTTCTTAATCAGGTCTTTGTAGTCCCTCTGGCCTAATTATGTCCTCCCAGTTTGCTGTCATCTGCTCCTCATGAACAGTATCAAAAAATGACTCCTGCTGCCCATCAATTGCAACAGGCTACTGCCAAGTGGCAACTGCTGTTGTTCTGAGTGTAAGCGTGATTGAGGAGGATCCAAGCTTGCCATTAAAAACTGAGACCCATCCACCCCCCTTCACTACTCTATCTGCCCACATCATTCCAGAATCAAAAGAAACATGAGAGCAGATGAAAGATAGAGACAGAACTATAACATGTAGGTTGAGATGAGCAGCAAGCAGGATGTGAGCAGTGGACCCAAGTTGAAAGAAACAGTACAACGGTTGCAGAAGGATTGGACTTAAAGAGCTAACAACTAGGTTGAATATGAACATGCTATGGAGTGATGTTGGCGGATGTGATTTGGGTAGATATGCTGAACTGAGCCAGTTGTAGTAACTGCTGAGAGATTGATTCATAATCGCCATTGTTGGAAAGGAGGGCTTCAAGATGGGTATTTTTCTTGTACTCAATGCTCTTTGACCAGTAGGAAGCATTGTAGGGAGACAAACCAATGAGAAAATACATTATTTGCATGGTTCTCTTTTACTCAAGATGGAATTGACCATTTACATTTTTCAACATGTGATTCATGACTTGAGGAGTTTGAGTTTTACACATTGAGTTACTGAAGTCATCCTTGAACGACATATTTATTGTGAGCCTGGGTCTCTTAAGTGACAACAGGACACAAGATTGGGGAGCAACAAGGTTTATTTCAGAAGAAATAAGGGGACAAGGAAGAGGAGGAAGAATAGAAAGAAAACTAATATATGTATCCTTTTAGGATAAGTAGGAGGGCTCAACCTTTAGTAGAGAGTAGAGTGGAGCCGGGCAGTGCCACAGCCTCTTCAACCTGAGAAGCAGGAGAAGGTACAGTCTAAGACTGCCTTATTTTTTAGGCTTAAGGCCAAGGTTACTTATAAGGAAACCTGAGTAGATGAGTAGCTCCACTAGACTAGGATGATAATGAGAATGATTCTTTAATGATGATTGGATTAATGTGCCTCTAGAAGAAGAAGGAAAGGAAGGAAAGAAGGAAAGAGGTGATGATCAAAGCTCCAAGATGAACTTTGAAGAAAAGAGGGATTGGCAAAGCTGCTTACTAGTCAGACAGGTGACACCAAATGACCACGACACGACGACGAGGGGAAATGATGGGACCTGGAGTTCTGATGAGTGAGGAGTGTTATCCAATGGGTCTGTTTCTTCTAAGTTCTGGTTGGTGAGTGATAATGAAAATTTTCATCTGCCCAACTTTGAAAGTGATGAACCATGTTTATCAAAGTGAATATGCAATATGAGGTTGAACTTAGAAAAAGATTAGATGTTATGTGAACTTCCTGGTTAATTACTTCACTCTTATATTATTTCACACTTATACACAACAAAGTGTGGATATTATAGTATGGAAATACTCGTATTGAAGAGAGGAATAAGAAGAGAACATTGTTGAAGCCTTTTGGGCAACATTGTTGTCTCTAAGGCTGACATTTATTTAGGTATGGTGAAATGAGCCAGTTCTAGTAACTGCTCAGAGATTGAATCGTGATTGCCGTCGTTGGAAAGGAGGGCTTGAAGAGGGGGATTTTGCTTGAAGTCAATACTTTTTGACCAGTATGAAGCGTGGTGTCAAACCAATGAACAAAGACATCATTTTCATGGTTCACCTTTTTTTGGAATTGCTTTGATATTGGAAAGTTTACAACATGTAATTCATGACTTGAGAAATTTGGGTTTTATACATCAAGTTAACGAGGTCATCCTTCTGCCACATATAGTTTTGGATTGGCCGTACTTGGGTTTCTTCTGTGTCCAAGCCAAAATGACGAGCAAGATTGTCCACTGTGGCACCCATTTGAGCTCAATTCAACTTCAAATCAGGACTTGTATTGAGAAACTTCAAATTGTTCATTATCACACGGATTGGTTGAGAAGGGTAGCTAGGGAAGCAGATTAGAGCAAGAAGTGCGAGGGGGAGTAGAGTGGAGATTCTTGTTTGTTTTTGGAGGCGGCGGGTTGTGGCTCTGAGGTGGTCTGGGGCAACCAAACTGCCCACAATCAGGGTGGTTTTTATGTGCAGAATTACTATTGGCACACCCTTAAGAGAATATCCATCGCGGATGTTACTTGGGGTTCTAAATTCCCGGAAGTTTCAACCGAGGTGCAGGCATAGCACCCAAATCCAAAGGTCATTCCACACCGCAAGATGGAAAAATAGGAGCTCTTGGTAGTGAAATCCCATTCCCCGCTCCCCCAAACAGCAAAATCAAGGTGAGCAAATGAAATACACAACAAACAACCTATACCCTCCCAATGGTGGCTGCCGGCCATTAGGAGTGTATACACTCCATACTCCCTTGATGGCCAATATTGGCCATTGAGGGGGTGATCACCTCCTTGATGGCCGATATCAGCCATTGAGGGGGTGTATATACCCTCTCAATGGTTGCTATTGGCCATCAGGAGGGTGTATACACTCTTGATATCCGATATCAGCCATTGAGTGAGTGATCACTCCCTCAATGGCCAATATTGTCAGAATGACAATGTGACCATGAGCCCCAATGCCTTGATGAACATTATTCATAAGTAATACCTCCCTGATCCCTTGTACAGGCAGAAGCAACCTAACTAATCTACCTGCCCCTTTCCTACCGTCTCCAGGCAATGAACTAAGGACAGAAGCCCACGGCCCCAGTGGCTATGACCTGTTGAGATCTGACCAATTCCACTCATCGGTACCTGATTGACCAATCATTCTCTCTAGTCAAAATGAAGATGACGACATCAATGCACTGACCTCATGATGTCATCACCACATCTTGCTTGCACGTTCACACTCCTGTTATTCTTGCTTCTTTGTGTTCGACATATAAGTCCGACACTCTTCCCATCCTAATTCCCTTCCTCTGGGGAACTCGGCTATTACATTATTTCTCATAGCTTAGATTGTAGTTTCTCATCTTTTCTCACCAAACTACCTGTTCCTCCATCAACAACTCTTGTCGTTATCACATTTCTCTTTGCAACATCATTGCTCTTCTCATTTCAATAACTGTTCTTACAGCACATCCCCTTCCTATTAAAATCACTCGCCAACACCCTTGTGCTTCCCTTCCTATCAACTCTCCGCTGATATCATAGAAGAAACGTCATTGTCTTCTCAGTCCTAGTAGGTGTTTGCTCTCCTTGAGGTGTTCCTCACAAGCGCTCGTCATTGACCATTCTTGTTGTCTCCTAGCTCCCCTTTGAGCTCTTTTCTTTTGGCATTTTCTCGCGCCGCTGGTAGTCGTCTCTATCTTCACTTGTTGTCTCTTGCCTTTAGGTAACACTCGTTTTCTCATTTCTTCTCTTGTGTCACTCTCTCATTTGTATCTCATGTTGATCAATACAAATACTTTAGTTTGTTTGTCAACATGACCATAGTACCGCAAGTGGACCCTAGCTCTTCCCTGAAGAGATGGCCATGTGATGACAACTGGTTTTGATGTAAGCTACCAGCAGGCTTTTGCTCTGCCTTAAAAGATACCAGTACTCACAGCGTTTTTATCTTTCTTGTCTCATCAATTTTCCATTCTTCTGCTTCTTCTTGCTTTCAGGCTATTGACCCCTGACGTTATCCCATTTACTGCCTTGAACTCTATCTCATCTACTCCGCATTGCTGCCCGATGCACTTGCCTTTCCCTTCCCACACTTCCCTTGTTTCCTTCTCTTGCTGTTCTCAGCCTCCCCTTTTTCCCTTCCTACTCAACCATTGCTCAAACGTTTCTTTTCTCTACTTGATAGTGAGAATATCTCTGCCTTCAGTTTTGCTATTCTTACAAATATCAGCCATTGAGTGAGTGATCACTCCCTTGATGGCCGATATCAGCCATTGAGTGAGTGGTCACTCCCTCAATGGCCAATATCGACCATCAGGAGGGTGTATACACTCTTGCAATGGTTGATATCAGCCATCTGGAGAGTGATCACTCCCTCAATAGCCAATATTGGCCATTGAGAATTGATGAATGTTTTGATGATGTGTTGATGTTGGGGGATATGGGGCTGGAGAATCACAAGGTTTGTTGTGTGATACTTGTGTTGTGAGCTGCTATGGTGATCCTACATTTGAGATCCGGATAGAAGTGAAGAGGGAAGATCTCTCAATTTTTTGGGAGCTTTAGCAGCCCCGGTGGAGCTGCTAAGTTGTGTTTGGGGTGCTATGTTCCATATAGCAGCGCGGTTTAACACCCGCGGTGGAGATGCTCTAAGGCCGCGATAAGTGAAACCAAGCTGGAGGCTTCATGGAACGAGTTTCGAACGTCTTCACTAGAATTCCATCGAGTCTAAGTATGGAGTTGTTGCGCCGTGTAGTACCCGGTTTTTTGATCATCTTTTAGCTTGGAAGTTGGAGCTATGTATGTACAGTGCCCTACCAGATGTTTATGGCCAACTTCATTTGATCTCCAATACTCAAAACATAAGTTTGAAGTCATGGTGGGTTGGCAAAATCATAGAGCATGGTTTCAAAAGAATGATTATCACAAAATAAAAATTATTTGCATCAACAGAAAATTTGCATGTTTTTTCATATCAATTGACAGTGTTTCAAAATCTTTAATAATCTTCCAAAAAAATAAATAAAAATCACAATGGGTAGTATGGCATGTGAAAGAAATGAAAATAAATGAAAAAAATGAACACCAAAAACTTTCCAATCTTGAGTGTGTGGCCAAAACCATCAGAAATGGATATTTTTGTTGCTTCCAGTGCCAATTAGGACTGGTTAATACCCAATCAAAGCTGATATAAAAAGGCCTGAAAGTCATTTTTTCTTCATCTTTCATTCATTATCATTTCTTCTCACATGTCATTCTATTAATTCTGATTTTTTTTGATTTTTTTGGAAAACTATTAAAACTCCATCAAAATGGGAGATTACTGGAAAAAATAGTATAAATTTGAAGGTGATGAAGACAGATTTAGTTTTTTTATTTATTTTCATTCTTTTGAAACCATTCTCTATAATTTTGCCAGCCCTCCATGACTTCAAACTTGTGCGTTGAGCTTTGGGAATCAAATGAAGTGGGCCATAAACATCTGGGAGGGCACTGTACATTGTATCATGAGTAAAGGTTCCTTTCGTATGTTCAGTCCAATGTACATAGTTGATCAGTTTTATGCATTGCCTCAACCAAGCCATGATTTCTTTGTCAACTGCGCTGAGCTCCATTGAAGCGTTTGATTGTTTCTGGAGGGGATAGATGGTACAAAACAGAGGGTAACGGCTGGCTGAGCGGGCACGTCCAGTGGTTGATCGAGCAACCCGCTTGAGCCCAGACTGAAGAGTCAGAGTCAGAGTCAGACGGTACCAGCACACGTTAATCAAAGAGACGCGTTATTATTTATTTAAAAGAGGTTAAAAGAGTCAATGCCAGTGGGGGCGAGCAGAGCAGCCGCCACTCCGACTCATTACTCACACGCAACCGTACCCTCGCTCTCCACACAGAGATATATAAAATACCTTCGTAAGCAAATCTTGACTCTCCAGACTGAGTGCATGTATGTATGGACTCTGCTGACCCATCCTCTCTGAGTAGTACAAAGCTTGTCATGGTCGACCACTCCTCGCGTGAGCCGGACGCGAACCCCAAGAATCTCAAACGGACGCGCCCGGATGTGATCGAAATCAGCAGCGATGAGGAGGGTAGCCCCAAGCAAGCAGCATCCGACCACCATCGAGCCAAGATCGGATTCCGCGATAATCCTTCCAACATCCCCAGCTCGTCTATGCCCTCATCAGTGCTCCAGAACAAATCCGAGCGGTACAAGCTAGAATCCGAAAGACTGGCGCGACAGCACGTCCGTGAATTAATGACGTCCAACTCGACTACTGCCTCTTCCTCTTCTTCTCCCACCTCCGCCAGACCAGCCAGTACTAGTGAAAGTGCCCCAAGTCCTCAAGTGCCAGATTCGTCTGAAACAGACCCCTTCCCACATTATTGGCATTCCACTATCAAGGTCACCTTCAACGATTGGTACCCTGAGTGCCCGAACGCGCTTCGAATCGAGGAGATCATGGGTCCAGTAAAAACAACCCCTTCCATCTATCGCCCTCGTGCGCAACAGAAAATACTGTACTAACCGGTGGGACCATATTTTGATTTAGAAACACCGGATCAAAATGGCCCTCATCAGCTCTTACGTTCTGGAACTTCCTTGGATCTATGAACTATTCGAGCCCAGGACCCCGATCATGGTCATCAGGCACCATACAGAAGTCAGAAAAATCTCTCATACCCATTCCAACCCATTTGGACCCATGTTGACTAATAAATCGAATTCATACCATGTATACATACGAACAGTGCGGCTCTTTCAAAGTGAATGAACGTAGGAACATGTTTTTGTGTCATCCCCCGATGCTCAAGACTGCCAGTGGTGCCACACGGCAAGGCTGCATGCATATCAAGTTGAGAATCCTTTATCCTATGACTACCGATCAGAATTTCATATAATCTGATGCTTAGTTTTTTTTTTTTTTTTTTGTCTGATTGACAGATTCTTTATTGTCAGTAACCCCGTTTCAAAATCGGAGAACTGCGACCACAGAATGGATTGATTCAATTCAACTTGATCATTTTACAGATCTTTTACGACAACTTTTGCCGCGTTGTAATTCCAACAGCGAACGCGGTCTCCTTTGATTACCAGGTTGTTGAAAACGTGCGACAATTCGTTATGGGCTGACTGAATAACAAGTGATCAGATACTAATCTTGACACCTCCCCTGTTTACAGGCAGTTTGGATTCAAGACTTTAGACGTTTTGACGGCAACACCGTGGGGTACAATAGTAGACGGATCGATGATGTCCCTCCGTTTCGAAAGACACTCGAAGACTTGCTCGAACGGATGGGAGTACCTCCTCCGTTCCGCAAGCCACTGGCAGATCATGATTTCCGCCCAGCCGCTGCCAAGTCAATCTCACTTTCTGCACTAGTTGATCCGCCCCTCCGAAGAAGAAGCTAACCTCCTTTCTTTCTTTTTTTTCTTTTTTCCTGTCGCGGTTCCAATTCTAGCTTGGTGGTTTCTGTTCAAGGATCTCACTCTGCTGATGCGTCGTTTGGTCAAGCGCGGTTGGCTAAGGAGCTGAGAAATCTTGGACTTCAATCGGGACCCGGGACTGGTCGGACGGCTACTTTGGAATGTCAGGTAAACCATCAAGATTGTAGGGCATTTTGATGGGCCGTCCTTCAGTATGCTTATCAGATTTTTCTCCTTCTTTTTTTCAGGGTTCATCAATCGGAAGTTACGACATGAAGTGGATCAATAACTTTTACCAATGTGCATCTGGTTCTCCATCGACTAACGGTTCAATAGACTTAAACGCGCAGAGTGGCAGTCCGACGCCGCCACTCTCAGTCCTCTACCCGAGCCTCCATACGGTCCGAAACAGCAAAAGCGGGAAGGGCGGAGCTGGGACGTTATTTTGTAACAAGGCGTCGTGGGAAAAAGCGGACTTTCCCCAACATATATTCAAAGATACCATGTCTAAACGTTCGGGGGTCATGATGCACGTCAAGGTAAGCTCCGTTGAACCTTGCAACAGATGCAAGATTAAGGACTTACCAAGAAGTGATGGGGGGGTTTCTTTTTATCATGATAGATGATATTGGGTATTTTCAATCCTGATCCCCCAATTGAGTCAAGTGAGCATTCTACTCGTGCAGAAGAGCCAGAAAAAGTAGATGAGACTATCAATAAGGATCGGGTTGGCTTCTTGTACATTGGCTCTCACAACTTGTACGTTTTAAGACACATTTTTTTTTTTTTGAAGATTTTCTCTTGTGTGGGTTCTGATGCGCGCTCCATTTATGTGCCCATCCAAAACTCGACGTCTTAGTACTCCAGCAGCTTGGGGTAAATACAAGTCGAAATCTGGTTCAGATGATGCAAGTACACTGGAGATCAGCAACGTAAGCCACTTTTATCCGTCTGCGTAGATGATGTATGAGCTGCTGCTGATGTACTGGGTGTCATGAAGTGGGAGTTGGGCGTTGTGGTACCGCTCAAGAGAGCGTCTCAGATTGATGAGTATGTGACTTGGAAGAGGCCTGTGCAGCCATACGGACATCGTGGAAAGGATTCGTCTATTCCTTGGTGAGACTCCTCTTATCCATGCTCTATTCATAGGGTGATTGCTGATGTATGTACTCTTGGGGTCGTTGGTGGTGAAGGATGCAATTCTCGCATGGGCGTTGAGGTTGACCTAGTGAATTTGAGAGTTGTTTGAAGTTACATACATATTATGTATGTTACTGCAGTGTCAATTAAATTTTTATAATGTGTGCCCCCGTGATGCCCCCCCCTCCCCCTCCCCCCGTGTGCCCCCTGGCCGTGCCCCCCTTTGAGATCTAAAAATTAATATTTATTTAAATGTGTTCCTTCTCTTTTTTTTTCTTTTTTTACAATTTTCGTAATTGCAGCAGCAAGATGCAGTCTTCATCTTCATCATCATCTTCATCTTCTTCATCTTCTTCTCCCACTGCTTCGCCCCTTCTCCGCCATCCGCTTCCGCTCAGCATTCCGCCGCGCAGCCGCAAGTGCAATCTGCTCCTGCTTACGCTCGTCCCGCTCTTCTTCTGTCTCTCCTCCCTCACCTTCATCGCCTTTAAGCAGTCACACGCCACCCCCATCAGTATCAGTCTGCTCGACCACCAGCAACTCAGATCCCAGGCCAAGCAGCTCTCAGACCATCTCCTCACCTGGCTCGACCTGCCGCCCTCTTGGTCCTCTCGTAATAATGAAGAACAGGATACGAGCAACCCTCTCCTCAACTCGCTCAACGACCAATCCCCACATCCCATCCTGCCTCTCCTACTCAACTCGCGCCAATCCTGGAAATCTATCCTTCACTCCCAGCCCATCTCTCTCCAACAAGCACGACTCCACTATCAAAACACTTTTCATCCGCTTCAGCCGCCTCCAGGTTTCGACGAATGGTTTGAATTCGCGCGTCTTCACAACTTCACTCTCATCAATCGCTTCGACAGCCTCATGTCTGACCTCGAGCCCTTTCGGAAACTGTCTCCAGCAGAATTGAAACGCCGCACTCAGGAACTAGTCAAGATCTCCGGTATCACTCTCGTCAAGATCAACTCCGACGCATCTGTCCAAATTAATACTCCCAGTGGCCGATCGGCTGCGGGCCATGCACTCCAACTGATCATCGACCGAATCCACGCTCAAACTGATTTCAAAATTCCTCCACTCGAACTAGCCATCAATGAAAACTCGGAAGCGAGAGTCTTGCCACGACAGACGCGACCACTAACAGGAGGGGAATTCAACTATCTCTCTACTCAGGATCGATTGCTCTACGGTTCGTCATCAGCCATATTAATACTCATTCTTATATACTGCCTATCAAACTGAGCATGTCTTATTGTTCCTTTCATTCAGATCAGCAAGATCCCGAAAAGAAACCTTCCCTGGCTGGCTTCAAACCTCAATGGGGTCAAGATGGCAACGTTTGGGATGCTTATCGGCGCGCCTGTCCCTCTGACTCCCCTGCCCGGCGTCTTGTAGAGACCGTTCGATCAGCCGAATCTCTCACGGGTGCCGTTGCTGCTGGTGGTGGACTATCCTCAATGAGCTCAACTCAGACACATCTTTCTGTCAATCGACCCACTCGGCTGCGAGCGCTACACCCCATCGGTACTGCCCCTCTTCCGTCACACAGAGAGCTATCCTTCTTAAGCGAACTCGAGTCTACTGTTTCATTCTGCGACCGACCATCTGTTCATCGACTACATTCAGCCTTCTTTGCAGACCAGAGATCAATAGAACATCTCTACCCGCTCTTCTCGCCCTCTAAACCCCCAGGTTTTGCGGATATTCTCATACCATCTTACTATCATTATTCCCCAAGAGCAGAATACGTGTACGAATCTGACATGAAGTCCGGTCGTAGTTCCGTACCAACTGATCTTCCATGGAATCAAAAGGCAAACAAAATGTATTGGCACGGTAAACTGACACGAGGTGCCGACACACCCCCCGGCCATATGAGTAGCTTCCAGAAACAGCGTCTCGTCAAGTTGGTCTCCAATGACACCGAATCCACCGCTTCATTGACATCCGCAGCTCACAAGCAGGGTGAGACCGACCCTTCATGGCGCGCAGAAACCAGTCGCGTCTTGGTCTCCCTGAACGTCACATCCGAAAATTTACTCTCCGTGTCGGCTCCCGCAACGGTCATTGACCCATTGATGTTGGATATTGCTTTGGCCTGTGATCCAAGGGCTGGAGAATGTGTCGAACTCCATAAACAAGGCTACCACATTATACCCCCCGCACCTTTAAGCGAGAGCTGGAAGTCTAAATTGGTACTGGACCTCGATGACGCCGGATTTTCTCCCAGGTTCAGTGCTCTCATGGAGAGTCATAGCGCAGTGGTCAAAATGAGTATCCATCAGGAATTCTGGCGAGATTGGGCGCAGCCTTGGTACGCACCAGACTCGATTTTCTAGCTTATTAACTTGTGTGTAATAACTCACCTTTGGCACATTTCATCTGATATCTTCCCCATAGGTACCATTTCATCCCGCTCTCCTCGTCCTACGCAGAATTACACAACTTGATCTCGTTTTTCTTGGGTATTCCTGATGTATTGAAGGAGCAAATGCTTCCGATCAAAAAACAGTACAAAAGCAAGAAACTTGAAAAGCGCTCAGGAACTGGAGAGGGCCAGGAGCCAGGATCGCGGCCGAGAGGAGAAGAAGAAGAAGTCTCAGCAGCCAAGCAGCTAGAAGTGAACGAGATAGGTAATGGGCAAGAACTTGAATTGGAGGATCAGAGGAATCAGACCACTTCGCAGGGTAGTGCAAGTTCGGATCAGGAGGGGCAGGAGAATACTATTGGCCTCGAAGGATTTGATGCAGATGACGAGCTGAGAAAGATTGCGGAGGACGGACGGGACTGGAAACTGAGACACTTACGACAAGAAGATATGGAGGTAGGCTTCTTGGGCTTACTATCATTCTGCCGTCTGGGAATAGCTTCTGGCTGACTGACGTGACACTGCAACTTTTTCCTCCTGTGGTAGGTTTATCTGTTTAGATTACTGATCGAGTGGGCAAGGATCTTGAATCCCGATTCGCCATCCCCGCAACACCCATCACCACCAGCACCAGCACCATCACTTACAACAACAGCCTCGACAACACCCTCTTCGACATGAACATGTTTCCTCTATCGTCACTTTGATTGCCTTTTTTATTTTACATACTTCATCACACATACACAAGACCACACCCTGTAATCGTTTATGTAATTCTGAACCCAACCCAAGAACATTAGACACATGGACACCTTGCAGCAATCGCATCCCTCTCTCTCTCTCCTTTTGTTTCTTCCATGTTTTTTTCCTTCCCTCGGTTGCATTTTCTATGGCTTTCTTTTGCATCCAGCTCGTCCATATATATATTTCTCTCTTCTCTCTCCCACACATCTGTGTGTGTGGTGTATTCATATTCACATACATAAATATAAAACTGTAGAAATTTGTCTTGTATTTTCCTTACGCAAGAAATCTAGCATCCTTTGGCGTTCGTGAGCTGTACCTCTTCTCATCTGTGTCGACCCACTCATCTCCGATGTCCACTCTTTTTGTTCTTGTTTTATTTTGCTTTTACCTATAACTGCACACACCTCAATATGACTCTAATCTATCCTGCCTCTGCATCCCATTTAATCAACATCATCATCATGTACTCCCTTTCAGTCTTGCCTCATCACGCCCCACGAAAGAAACGGAGGTCGTGATTGACAGCGGTGAAGAGCTTTTCCACGCGGTCCTCACGCGGGTCGCAACCAATATCTCCCAATAAATGATGTTCCACGGAATGATTTCTATCATGGACAAGTTGGTACCATTTGGCACCATGATGGCCCACACTGTGGCCATCGCCATGCTCACATGATACATCCTTTGCCGTGTCTCAATGGGATGTTCACAGGAATTCATGGATGGAGCTATAACTATCAACGATGGATATTCCAATCAGATGCCCCATCTTGTTGAGCCTTTCATCCAATTCGATCAACACCGTTCCCTTTGAGTCTCGCCTCATCCCGCCTCAAGAAAGAAACAGTGAAGGTCGTTACTGTAGATGCAGCGGTTCCAATCTTTTCCACACTGTCCTCATGCACTTCGCTCCCAATATCTCACAGTGAATGATGCTTCACGGGATGATGTCTATATGTAATGGAAATGTCGGTAGCATTTGGCCAATGATGGCCCACATTGTGGCCATCTCCATACTCACATCCTTCACCATGTCTCAATAGGATGTTCACAGGAAATCATGAATGAAGCTTGACCATCAAAAATGGACTTTCCGATTAGATGCCCTATCTTCTTGAGCCTCTACAGTAAGTCCGCTGGTAAGAAACCCGGCAGAGGGAGTTCAACTTCAACGCTAAGAGGCCCATGGTTCAGTTCGCAGTTCAGTTCATCGGATTTTCTGGTGTGCATGGACCGCGGCAACCCCCATGATGCAGTGCCTATGACGGTTGCCAGCAAGAAAAGAAAGAACAATTCGAAAAAAGTGCAAGGAAATGGCCGCAAGGCTTCCTCAGTGATCTGTGCATTTTCACGCATAGACCTCCAAGTCCTCGCATCCACGATCATTCATAAGTCCACCTCAGAATAAACAGCCGAGTAGCGAATGACTGTTTCCTCTTAAGACCTTTCAGAAGCGGTAAGCGGCTACTCTGATTCGCCCTGCCTCATAAATTTCGACCCTTCAAACTTGCAGATTGCGCCAAAGTTGTCATCTAACTCTGCATTCCAGCCATGTCTTATACGGACCCCTTCAGAGATCCCCACTACCAACACGACTGTGAGTTGTCACCTTCAACACCGCTGCATTTTCACTTCTTTGACTTGAACTGCATGCGAATAAATAAACCAGCGAAGAGATAAACAGTATTCTGATTAATTGCATATTCGTTTCCATGCCCTTCTCTCAAACAACGCCGCCGGGGCAAAAAATAAAGACTATGAAGGCAATGCTTCACCGAGCCATCACGATCCAATCGCAAGCTATGGAGAGGAGGGTTCGGCGGAGGAGGAATTCCTGGAGAAAGAATACCATTCAGTAGGACTGAGCGACCAGAAATATCCGCCCGAGCCGCCATTGGGACCATCGTATGGGTTCCCGACGCCCCAGGTAGCGTTCGATAACTCCACCGGCGGCCAGGAAGCTACTGCCAGACTCTACAGATCGCAAACTAGCGCCGAGGCGTGGAGTAAGAGACAAAAAGTTAACCGCACTCGAGCTAAAACTATCAAGGTTAAACTCTCAAAGGGAAACTTCGTCCATGAGTATCCGGTGCCCAGTCAGTATTTTGTGATCACAACGCACTTTAGCCACCCTCATCTTTTGAGATATTTCGCAAATCATTGAGTTGAGCGATCCTTTTGATTGCGTTCAGCCCCGATCAAACACGCGAACTTGATGGGCGGTCATATCGGGAAGGATAATGAGTGAGTCTGAAACTCTCATCATTCTGTCTAGGCCTTGTGATTCTCGCGCTTACAACCTCCGTGTCATCTTTCCGGCTCTCATTCATGGTCAGGTTTACCCACATGAGATATACTGCCGTGACATGTGATCCGGACGACTTCACTCGCGAAGCTGGCTGGTCTCTTCGGCCGCAAAAATATGGGCGGGACATCGAATTGCTCGTTGCCATTGTAAGTATCCTTTGTCTTTCCCTTTCCTCTTTTCTTTTTGCCTTCTGAAAACAGACCGGTACCATTATCCAAGACATATTACAACGAAGACAAGGTATTGGTGGCTCGAACGTTACACGGTGTGATGTTGAATCTCAAAGATATATGCAAGGCCCACTGGAGCGAGTTTTAAAAAATGGCGGAGAAGTGAGTTTTAGCTGAGCGTGATTTATCTGTCTGCTGACCTGCCTGCCAGCACAAGCTTAAAACCACTCATACTTGCTTCCATCTAATACTGTAGGGGAACGCCTGAGACTGGCGCAGGGGCCGCTTGGAAAAAGATCGCAGTGCTGCTGGTGTTTGACGGGATTGAGCTGGCGGATAAAGCCACGCTGGACCTGTTGGCAACCTTGGGAGTTTACCAAGATGGAGTGATGAAGAAAGAGGTGGATGGAAAGGAAACTCAGGCGCATGTGTTTGAGGTGAGTGTGTCCTATTTCAGCGCTTCAAAAGATTGCTAGCGTCCTCAACATGTCTTTTTCTTTCCTTTGCATAAAACAGTATACAACAATGCTGTCAGTCACTCCCAAGCTAGACCTCATCAGTCCACAGGAAAACGACGTGGATAATCTAGTCCCAGTTCAAATGACCTTTGTGTTGAAGCAAAAGGTAATCATTGAATTATGCTGAACTGGTTGTTCCTCAGCGGCTCACTAGTGCTTCTTCCTTCCGCCTACATCGTCCAGAATGCCAAAAAGATCAATTCTCACCGATGGCTGTTCAATGCAATCTGTCCCCACCTCGAACCTGAGGTGTGCATTTTGCTTGACGCTGGCACCAAGCCTGGGCCCAGATCGCTCTACTATCTATGGGAGGCCTTCTACCATAATCCCAATTTAGGCGGCGCTTGTGGGGAAATTCATGCCATGTGTGAGCGTCGTGTGCCACTCAATCCAAGGCTCATCTCATATTTCTCTGACTGGTGCTTTTCTCCCCAAAATCAAGTATCCGGAGGCAAGAAACTTCTTAATCCTCTGGTCGCAGCACAAAATTTTGAATACAAGGTAAGATTGGTTCATCACCCGCTCAACCCAGCGCTTGTCCTTGATTTTGAAATTGACTTTCTCTGGTTTTTCCATCGACAGATGTCCAGTAAGTTCAAATGCACCATTATAGAAAAACATCGTTGAACCAAACCCATGGAAGGACGCACATTGACACCCCCTCACCAATAACACCGCAGACATTTTGGATAAGCCGCTAGAATCGTCATTCGGCTACGTCTCAGTTCTCCCCGGTGCTTTCTCTGCCTATCGCACCCGAGCTATTCGTGGAAGGCCGCTAGGCCAATATTTCCATGGTATCTCATCATTTTCTTTTTCGTTCCCCGCTTGTTTTTCTGATGTGTGCAGTACTGACTCTGTTTGGGGTACCCTCATAGGCGATCACTCCTTGGCCGCAAAACTTGGAGACAAAGGCGTTCAGGTCAGCAACGCTTAACCCGAGATTTTGACATCACATAAAAAAGTTAAATAAGAGCTGATAAGTAAGCTTCTATGTAGGGAATGGGAATTTTCAAAAAAGTAGGCAGCCAAATGATCTTTCTCCTTTCTCTCCAATATGAATATTTCGTTTATGAATGCTCTTGCGCATCCTAGAACATGTTTTTAGCCGAAGACAGAATCTTGTGCTTCGAATTGGTAGCCAAAGCGAAAGACAAGTGGGTGTTGGGTTATGTCAAGCCGGCGAAAGGGGAAACGGATGTCCCCGAGTCAGCGGCGGAGCTGATAGGGCAACGACGACGATGGCTCAACGGTATGCATTTTGCGGCTGACGATGAACCGGTTCAACGGTTATAAACTGACTCTTTCCTCTCAGGATCTTTCGCGGCTGGTGTTTATGCCCTGATCCATTTTCCAAGAATGTATAAAACATGGCACAACCCTATCCGCTTGCTCTTTCTTCATGTTCAAGCTATCTATACGACTGTTGGGTAAGCTCCCCATAGCCAGAAGGGAAAAGCGAAGCACAACATAAAAGCTGACAATCAATTGCGCTTTCAGGCTGATCATGAGCTGGTTCTCCCTGGCAAATTGGTATGTTACCTTTGCAGCAATTATTGATTTGGGTGAGTGTTTTCTGGTTTATTCAAGTCCTGATTCCGGCACGTTGATTCACAAGTACTTCTCTTTTTCTCGGTAACAACAGTTCATCAGTTCTGGAGAGACCCAGTGAGTAATCTGCGCATTCTTCGTCAATACATTTGTGCGGCACTCTATACGATGTGATAATTTTGACCATGAATTGGATTTTGGTTATCAAATCAAACGTAGTATGCCGCTGGGTGAGTTTGACAAGGCTTTCCTAAATCTCAAGTTTTAGGTACCAATCAGCTTAACTCAACGTTCTCTCATTATAGAGGATTTCAAAACAACCGCAATGCCACCAATCCTTTTGAAACGGCCGGCAGCACATCGGCTGAGAAGATTTCATGGGTCACTATGGAGTGTTGGTGAGCACACATCAGAATTCCCGCTGGATAAGAAGTGAGAGGAGAGGCTCATTTTCATGGACTGGGTTTTCACCCTTTTAGGGCCGGGACGCCGCTTGACAATACTGCCCATTTGAATAACCCTGACACAGTTGCAGACAAATATGACTGGCTAGGACAACTCAATTACGCCTTGAAGCTCGTTTATGTGAGCTGTTCTCCTTTCTGGCACCAAGGTGAATCTTACTGATTCATTACCTGGAAACGTCTTCCAGCTCGCTTTGGTTTCACTTCAAATCATTATGGCGTTGGGAAATCGTCCGAAAGGAGAAAAAAAGGTACGGTTGTCCTTTACTCCCACATGCACTCTTCTTCCCGAACTTGACTAATCAGACAAACATCGAAAAAAGGCATATTTAATCAGCTTGTGCATGTAAGTAATTTTTGTCTTCCGGCAGAGTTCAACAGAAGATGAACTTACCAGCGCTTTCCTTGCATCTGTAGTTTCGCATCATTTGCCATTTACTTGTTGGCGATGACTTTGGTGAGTCTGCACAGTCACATTGCACCCGCCTTGCGCAATAATTGATGAAACTGTGTTTCTTTTTTTCTTAGTTTCTAACGGCCAAAGCTTTTTGCCCGATTAACATCCAACTCGACGAAGCCCATACGACAGGAACCTCTCAAGCTTCGGTGTTTATGAGCACTACCTATGGTGAATCTTCCCTTCATGTCCTGTTAGCCCGAGACTTTGTCTAACGCCGATCTCTCTGCTCCCTCCTTTAGGTCCCATCTTTGCTGGTTTGGCAGGCACCTTCGGGATTTATATTGTCGTATGTCTCACTTGCCCCCGGATATCTTACTATCCTTGCTGACTGGGTTTTGCTTCGCGTTTTGCTTCAGTCATCAATTTTATATATGGAGTACGTCTCTGATCATATCTCTCCCGCCGATCTGATTATTACAATCTGACTGCCTTTATCACTAGCCCTTGGCATCTGTTGCACTCTATGATCCCTTACTTATTCATCGCGGTGTCATTCACAAATATTCTCAACGTATGTGACTCCTTTCATGCTATTCATTGAAATCAAGAGATGCTGAGATTTTGCAAACGACAGGTGTATGCTTTCTGCAATTTGCACGATGTTTCGTGTGGGTAACAATTTCTCAACTCCATGTAGATATAAGCTGATGATGGACTGGGCGTCAAAACACCACCAGGGGGTACCAAAGGATCCGACAAAGCCGAATCCCTTCCTTCAGTTTCCAGTACGACCACTGCCAAAGACGATGGGGGCCGAGTGGTGGAGGACATCCGTAGAGTGAGATGTTTTTTGGGACATTTCGGTTATTTTAGCACTCACATTAATGCTTCTTTTTTATTTCTCCTTAACCAAGGACCAATCGGAGCTTGATGCAGACTTTAAAGAAACCGTGGCGCGAGCGATGCAGCCGCTGACCTCCGTCGATCAGGTCGAGAAACCTACTGCTGACGACCTGGACAAAACCTTCAGGACGCGGTTCATCTCGATCTGGCTCTTGGGAAACGCTGGCATCATTATTGGAATCATGCAAAGTTCAATCGCTTTCCGGACGTGAGTTTTCATACCAGTTCCTTACGCGCAATTTTGCGCCAAATACGTGGGTCTCACTTTATTTCATCTTTGGAAATGCTGCAGGAAATATTTCCAAGCGTTGTTGTGGATAACTTTTGGCCTATCTTTTGTTCGATTTCTCGGCTTTGCTTGGTATTTGGTTAGCACATGCTTTCCAACAATCAATGATACCCAATCTGTTTCCGGTATATGCAGGGCTAACCGACTCTTCCATTTTCCCCTGTGAACAGACCGGAGCAGGCATATTCAGATTGGCCCGTTTGTGCGCCCGCCGTCGCTGAGAATCACCGTACTTTTAGACATACATACATTACAGCTTTTGTCAAGTATTTTTTTTTTTTTGTCTTTTCCTTGTCAATTATAATTACTGTTGATGTAGCAATTAGTTAAGATCAATCATGTACGACTTTTGATGGAAAGAAGAACATTTATGTTAGCAATCAACCAAATATGTATTATATTATTAACTCTTAGATATCTATCATATTTACATAGAGCTAGTTTGCATGTGGTGTATTTTACGTTACCAATACAAATTTGTTTAGTGAATCATGCAGTGTCGTATCATTAGTGTAAAGAAACTCTGCCCTCTCATCTTCACCCCCGCAATGGCTTGCAAAAAGTCTCAAGTTGAAATCCGGCGGTGAATAAGTCCTTTTTTGCGCATGTCATTGCAAATGCAAAAAAGCCAACTTGCAGCCCAGCACTGACAACCAAGTTTGCAACTGTCTGTATTTCTTTCCTGTTTCCATGGGGCAATAAAACAAGGGGACGATAACTACACGCATGAAGGATTCTTCGCGCTCAATGTACTTCTGACAGTAACCTTCACAGAGCGGCTCTTGTCTTGATGTGATTTAGGCAATCCACATAGCTGAACATCACACATAGCATGAATTTATCATTCGAGAAGTGTTACTGCATCTACCTCTTGAAGAAAATGGGGCCGAAAGAAAACAATAAGAAAATCTGTAGAACATGGGTATCATTCAACCCCACATATACGCGGTAACTGCTTGCTTTTGTCTATTTGCTATATGACACATTTTGAGAGGTACTGGAATCCATTGTTTCCGACGTGAGGCATTGTAATCGAAGCTTAATCATCAAAGGCTAAATCGAGTTAGCAAACAACAGATAAACCAGCATCAGTTACGTGTAAGGCGGAGCATGCTGAATTGGAAAAGCCAAGGAGTTTTTCTCGCTCACCATCACCAAACTCATAAGCACCAGCTCTGGTACGTTTGGCTTCCTTCTTGGCCTCGTCTAATGCTGAGTACTGCTCCTGGTAGGCGGACTTGTAAGGTGCCTTCAGGTCAATCAAAGCATACCCTTCGCGTACAAGTCGGTGATTCAGGGAGGAGGTAGAAGTCGGGGAGTCGGCTGTATCGTACAACGATAGGTGAAGTCGTCCATTTTGGCTGGGATCGCGGTAGTCGATATTCGCTACTAGTGTCTGGCCCTACACATTTGCGGAGGAAAACACTTGAATATAACTGTATGAACATCAAATGTTGGAAGAAAGAGTAGTGATCGGCGAACCTCGACAAGTGACCTGAAGCGATCCAACGCTTCTTGTCCATACTCGGTATCAGGGCCTAGTAATTTGACAAAACTGAGAGTAGCCTCTTTAGCTTGAGCGGGCAGTGACTTGAATCGGGGGTCTAATGATCGGATGTTGCCATGAGCCACCACTTCCGAATTACCATAGTCGATAAAAACCACTTCGGCTTCTTTCTTGTGAGGAAAATTCTTCCTAATTTTTGCCCGATACCATGCATTGTCGACCGAAAATTTGGCTGATACCAGATCTCCAGCTCGGTAGCCATTCGCAGGAGTCGTGGATGGGGTGGCTGAGCGATGATAGACCGCGAAATCTGTCATTAATTTCGTTAACTCCGGAATACCTGCATTGTTTTATTCAAGGAGGAAGCAGAGACATTTTTTCAACAATTGATCAGCATGAAGAAGCGTGTTCTCGTTGAACAGGAACTGAAGGCCACACACACCTCCGTTTTTCAAGATTTGTACGAAGAAAGTCACGTCTGAGCTATCTACCGGCTCTCGAATATCAGATCTAAGAGGGAATATGATTAATATCCGAACCGGCAGCGCGCATGTAATTGGAAAAGCAGGGTCAAGCTTCAAAACCTTACATGATCAGATCGATGTATTCGAAATTAGGCTTGATGGTCATGTTCTTAACCCCGCTTGAGATTTGAGTGACAGACTCGGAAGGTTGCTGGTCGAAATTTTTCCACAGCTAAAATCGAAGACCAAGAGCAAAGAACAAAAAGAGTCAGAATTTAACAACCCACGAACTTTCAAACACGCACGTTCTTGTGACTTTGCTTAGCTTCATCTTCGGCACTCTTCAGCTCTTTACCGTATGGAGAGCGCTCGAGAGAAAATTCATTGCAGCTAGCCAGACCCTCCTTGACCAATAGCAGAGCAAAATTATCACTCTTGTTCAAGAATAGACCACCAATAAAACCTAAGTGACGCAAGCGTTTTGGTTAATTCAGACACTGATCAACTAAGTTTTTTGAGCAACTACGCACCTCCGCTTTTGTCAGTAGATTCAATCTCCACTTCGACATCTCTTTGCATTGCGTGTCTGGTGGCGAAATCAAGAGCTTCAAGGCCGAAAGGCTCATTTCTTTCTCCGGGGTGGCGAGCAGTTTTGGGACATTTGATACCGCTCAGAACCAACGTGAACTTCAAATCCTGCTTGGGGAGCCAAATCTTGAATCTCGATCCACTAGCAACGTAATCAACCACCGCGGGCATTTTGCCTTGCCGCTTCCACCCCGATAGATATGAATTGGCACGACTCGAACTCTGACGTAGTTATTTCAGTCTGTTAGGAGTTTGCTTTTGGTTCGCAGTTTCATCTAACAAGTGGAGAAAATCTTGACTGGGGACTCACTTCAGAAACATCAGTAACTTTGGAAGGCGGGAATTCCTTATCTGAATGCAAGCCCTTTCCTTCAGTTTGAGCCCTGCCAGATGCCCACAGAAATACAAAAAACATTGCATCAACTGAATTTTCAGGTAAGCGGGGGTGGGGGGGGGGGGGGGTTAAACTCCTTACTTCATTTCAGTAGCCATGAGTTGGTCATAATCTTGAGATCGATCTTCTCCTTGTCGATGCCTTAACACTGTAGCATATCCCCGTTCTAGGAGTAAATTAGCGACATTACTGCCAACTCAAATCCAAATTAGGGACCACTGAAAAGAAACCGGACACATCATTCAAGACAAAGATAGTAATGTTGTCCTAACATACATTCCTGTGGGTAACTTGACCGTAACGCATTCTTTCGCTTCATAATCACCCTCCTTAGGTCTGATGTAATCAACCGAGATATGGACTTGTTTGCCAATTAGGCGACGCCTTAAAAGCTCTCGGGCATCTGAGGCAAGACCGCCAAACTTAAGATCGGTGGGCCTGAAGAAGTGAACAACAGCAAGCTTTTAGTAAGACGCAACCAAAAAAAAAATTGGGATTTTGAAGTAACAGTTCATCTACCTCGGCTGCCTTATGCTACTCAGTTGAACTTTTCGTTCTTCTTGCCCGTCTGCTTTGCTCGGCGAAGTGACTCGAATGCTAAAGGTATCCCCAGTCCACACCCTTGATACAATTCCCTCGAATTTTGCTTTGCTGGTCGCACTTGCACCAGTGGAGCCGTTGGCGACCGATGGATCGCTTGTAGAGGCCGCAATCGATTTCCAATGGCCTCGTCGTGCTGTCTTGCCTTCAGCTTCTGCTTTCCGTAATCGTTCCATTCCGCCGCCTTGTTGCTCGGGAATCGATGAAAGAAATCCTGCATGCCAATCCACCACACGGGCGAGTCCATTGGCTAGTAAAAGAGCAGCAATTGACCCAGCTGGATGCTGGACGACTCCAATAAAGCTACCGACGACAAGTGACTGTTGGGTCTGGGCTTGAGAAGTCAAACTTGTGGCTTGGGGTGTGGGTAAGGATATCAAGACAATGGACACGCTCCGCTGAAGTAGACGACATTCCGTAAAGAATTTAGCTTCATCGCCAAATGGTTCACCCTCGTACGCTGGCGTAGAAGCGTCGGCTTGGGATTGAGGGGTATATTGTCGAGACCGAGGTGAGCGGACACCAGCCATCGTGAGCGTAACAAACTGGTGCTGGTTAGGACTCAGCAGTAACCTTGCACGGACGGTTGTGCCATTCGAAACGGCTTCAATGACCGCTGTCGATAGATAAAACAAAACAGCATCAGACAACTAGTAATACCATATTCAAGCGTTGAGATTATTGAACGGACCATCGATGTTTTTGCCCTTGTGCTCCGATAGAAAGGCTGCTGGATCTTCGGGCATAGAGTAGTGAATTTCAAGGTTCTAGGAAGAAGCATATTTCAGATGTCACATTGCAGATACCTCCATGAATTCAAGGAGACCTACTGGTTTGGTTTCTGCCCATAAGCCTCTACCTTCACGACGAGCCAATTCCTCTGCTTCTTTCAATTGATTCCGGCGATCTAGCTCAGGGTTTTCACCTTCGTTTTCATCGACAGCGTTTCCCTGCTTAGTGTTCTCTCTGAGCTTAGCCCAGCCATTTTTTACTACCTCCATCGCCACATCGACAGGTGGATTTGATCCGGAGATTAAAAGAGCTACTCCAAACTCCCCACCCGAAGGAATTGTGTAAGAGATGGTACTGCCCAACGGGTAAGAAATGCAAAAGTGAGGTTGAGTTTAACACAAAAACAAGAGAAAATTTATGTGGACGACAGTGACATACAATCCAATTTCTTTCCCCACGAGAAGGGACCTGACGAATTCTCTGCTTTCAAATGCCCAGGGCTCGTCAGGACGATCGCGGGAACCGATACGTGGAGCAGTGAGACTGTAGAAGAATTGTTCAGAAATTGAGTCAGTGGGGCAATATCCACCAAATTGGTTCATTTAGACTAACCCAGCCAGATGTAACGTGCGTTCTTTGGGTGGTTGGCCATTGATTGGACGACCTCTGAGAATTAGAGTATCCTACAAACAAGTGAGCTCAGATCAGCAAGTGAAAGCATGGGCGGCTTGTGAGAACTACATATTTCAAAGCTTACGCTGGACAAGACCGACTTGACGATAGCTAAGAAGTTGTGGTAGGAAATTGATGAGCTCCAATGGCGACCAGGTGTTGATGTAGATACGGGAGACTCACCTTTCATGGTTGTGGATGCCATTGTGAAAGGATGTTCTGATTGCTTTGGATTTGATTTGATTGTGGTTTCCGGTGGAGATGTGATGGAGGAGATGGGAGGAAAATTACTGGAAGTGGTTGCTCAGCTGGTTGGAGTGTGCACGTGGCTGTACATAATCGAGAGGCTCGGATGACATAATCACCCGATCGAGTTGCATAACGGCCAGCCACCGCATGCATACAGCCCGCATCGCGAGCGCAGCCGCAGCGCCACAGAGCCCCGCAATGGCCTGGGAGAACAAGGCGGCAGAGTTTCGCCTAAACTACAATGTGACCTGAAACATATTGATGTAGACTGCTTGCGTGTGATGAGGTCTACTACCTATCTTACTGAAGCCCCTCCTGGTTTCGGAGGGCAGGTGG
This sequence comes from Puccinia coronata f. sp. avenae, assembly GCA_002873125.1. Classification (NCBI taxonomy): domain Eukaryota; kingdom Fungi; phylum Basidiomycota; class Pucciniomycetes; order Pucciniales; family Pucciniaceae; genus Puccinia; species Puccinia coronata. The sequence continues at coordinate 90,648 of PGCI01000224.1, read as the reverse complement.
GCCCCGCAGGGCCTCCGAAGGAAGTACCTTCCTGTAGAATATGCGATCCCGGGACATGAGGAATCCTTGAAAAATGATTGCATCAAATACCAAATATCAAAAAGATTATTCATGAGGAACTATCTACCAATGTTTCTTTCCTAGATTTCAAAAAAAGTATTACTCCTGTCTATTTCTTGATTTACAGTGCTTTTCCAATTCCAATCTTCTCCAAAATATCTAGCACAACTCTAGTTTAGAAAATGATGAAGGATTGTCATTTCAGCATGAAAAATCAATTTTCTCTTGTATATGTACACATACTATAGCAAAGTATAAAGGGGTGTTTGTATTATCCGATCATTTCACTTTTGCACAGGCAACAGTTGATTTTTCATGGTGCTTCAACTGTTGTTCATTCTATTGAAATTAAACCAAAAAAGAACAATAACACCAACTGGCATGCCATCAGCATTGACAAGGAGTTTTTTGAAAGAGAAAAAAATGAGGTGAGTACCCATGTTAAGAAGCCATCTCTTATTTCTAAGTGTTCAAGAACCCAAAATTCTGCAGGTGAAGATTTTGCGAAACCTGACTTCTTCCTTCCGGCTCTCAAATGGGCAGATGATCCGACAGCCTTTTCAGGGCTCGGCAGTTGGGGAAGGTGAAGGGAAACCTTTTGATATTATAAGAGGAAACCTTTCAACATTTTGTAGCACAGAAATATGTATTCGATGATCAAAGGGGATCTTGCAGATATGTCGCATATCAGTAGTCCTTTGATAATACTTGATGTATAAGCACAATCGCCAAGTTTCTGGAAACCGGACAAAGGAATATTTGGATACCTTTGAGACTTAAAACCGCCTCTCGAAGGACATCAGAGTTACTTCCGCCTTCATAGCAAGTATCACGATGGCTGTGACTCGCTCAAGGTCCAAATTTGAAAGCGACTCAGGCTCCAGCATTAATAACAACACGGAGCAACCAATTCTCAACCCCCTCCCAGAATCGAACCACATACCGGATAGCGCCAGTCTCTGTTCACTTAGCGACCTCTGCTCTGACCTCACCTCGCTCAGTGACAATGGGGTGGATCCAAGACTTGACTCTTCGACACTTGAAAGTTCAACTACCATAATCCAAGGCGAAAACAGTCCAGGTATATGGCTTCAATCTATCAATGCATGCCAGGCACAAGTAACTATATTATATATGATTTTCTTATCATCATGTTCCTTATCCATCCGGATTCTAGAGTCGCGAAAAGAGTTTATGATTCAACTGAACAGTCAAGCGATTGGAAGAGTACGAAAACTTCGATCCCAGAACACACCTGACCAATCCAAATCCCGAGGCGCAAATTTCGAAGCCCAGAATTTGAACTCCAAGGCAGTCCTCACATCTGTTCGAAATTTCATCCCAAAATCATTCAAGCCAAACATCATCAAGAATATTCCTCGCAAACATTGGTTAATTTGCTTTCAAATTTCATTATCAATGCTCTTGCTTACTCTCATTCATCATACCGGCATGAGAAGATGTCATCAGATTGACCTCTCTGTCTCTTTACCTTTTCCCGAACTCACCATGAAAAAATTTATATCTTACCGCTTACGCCAATCTTTTTATACTTACTGCTTCTTCCAAGCAATTTGGAGGGAATGGTGTTCTGATTTTTTTCAGTCAGCTTCTCTTCTTATTCATTCAATCTTGTAACCAGTTCTGATGTTCCTGTTTACCAATTATCTTAAGTATCTCAAGGTTTGACTGCACAAGGTCTTCTTTATGATGAGTTCCAGTCTCTAGGAAAATGGATTTCATCATTTTCATAGTATCTTTCCATAGAGCACTGATTACATATACAATTCCATTTTTAAATTACTTGAGGCTAGTTCTACATGAGGAAAGTGTGCGGAAAATGTGAACTTTACGGAAATCACACTAAGAAGTCACACTTTTGTGCAATTCTTCCAATCAAAATTTACTCCAATGATGAATTTTGCCTAATCTGAAGTCAGTGTGTTTTTGAAGCATCAAGTGGAAGACAAGTTGGAAACTTTGATTCAACCTCTCTTTTCTAATGTGCTAACGTGGTATATATCAATGGGCCCAAACCATCAACTAACTTTTGATTTTGGGGTTCCCTAAGTGATTACAGGGCAACTCCTTGTTAATCATGGATTGATTGGTCTGAACGGAAAAATAGAAAGTAGATTAATTAAGTTACTGGATGTATTTAGGGGACCCAGAAAAAGAATTCCCCACGCTGAAATTGGGTTCTTCAACTCTCTGGAATCAATACATTTTTTTAACAGAAAGATAAGGTATTTGAATATACAAAAACAAATTGCTGGACCAGGAGGCGCTAAAAAAATTTGCAATTCTACCCAGAAAGAAAATGTGAACTTGGGATGGGCAAAACATATACCCAATTTTACAGAAAATGGTCAGAAGTGAAAAATAAGCTATACTGAGCATGCTCAGCAATTTTTTTTTTAAAAAAAAATTGGGCAGAAATTGTTTTTATTCATTCTGGCAACTTTAGGGGATTTTGCTGAGCATGGTCAGTTTTGCTCAATTTTTATTACTGAGCCATTTTGTTGAAAAAAGGTAACATTTTGCTTAACCCAAACAATTGTTTTTTCTTTGGGTGAAATTACAAATGTTTGTAGTGAGGTAGAGAGAAGTGCATCAAGTTAAAGAGAAGATTATTGAGCTGTGGTGGATTGGGGCTGGGTGGCTCTTGGAGGACGAGTTATAAAAAAGAAGTTCCTCCTGAAAAGGGGTCATTCCTGCTCCTGCAGAACCTGAGTCCAACATATTGTGTAGCAACTTCAAGTCTCTTCTGCTGCCTCACTGCCACACATGTTGAAACAGCGCCAAAGCTCCCACCAGGGAGAGACACCAGGGGAGATTTCATGGCACCCATTGACGGGTGCCATTGCCCAACTCTTTACCCTCTGGTGGTTTGAAGTGTGTTTGCAGGTAGTCACATGTAAACTGCATGTTCAACTGGAATTCAGTTTGAACTCCTGGGTAATTTCATAGCATGTGTTGCTTGACATGTAGTGATGTTATGTTGAGCTCAAGTGGAAAACTTGCACTGCCAGAAAACCTGGCTCAGATGGCTGCATCCGAGTTTATATTGGATGCGGCCATCCGATTCAAACTCGGCCACGCACCAATGAGTGAATCGCTGACCAATTCAAACTCGGTGGCCAAATGCCCGGGCCGCTGAGTTTGAATCCGTCAACGATTCACTCGGTGGCGCGCGCCCAAGTTTGAATTGGATGCCTGCATCCGATATAAACTCGGATGCAGCCATCCGAGCCAGGTTTTCTGGCAGTGTTGCAGCATGCAAACCTGAGCTGATACTAAAAAAAACCATGGTTCTGAATTCATTGTTATTTTAAAAATATGCTTTTGTTTTGATTGTTTCATTTCAAAAAATTGCCTCTTTTTTTCTTCTTTTTGAGTCAAAAAAACTTAAACATAACGTGTTTTTTTGAAAGGAATCAATTCACCATCTTCTATTTTTGAGATGCCACAATTCATTGTAGTTGGTCCTGCATTTTTCAGGAATTCTAAAATCTTGATCTTTGGCTCTTTACCTACCCCCATGTGCACATGTTATGCCTTGGACCAAACTTTCCAGCAAAGGATTGTTTGGATTTTCAACCGTGTTGCCCCATTTTAACCTTTGTCCGGTCAAAACAGCAAAAACAGCCTTTGAAACCTTTCACACACCTGTAAACCATTGTGAAATCTGAATTGGTACTCTGCTGCACAACCGTGCACCAGAGTACAAATTCAAATGTCACAAAAATGTAACGAGCATACACCAAGCACCACAAAAAAAACAAAAAAGTGACCAATGGGAGTTGGTCTTTGGCAACTCTGCCACAACTTTTGACCCAACTTCAAAAAAAAAAGCAAATATGACACATGTTCAATGCACAGTCACTGTGCAAAATGCACAGTGACTGCGCAAAATTATCTGGGAAAAAATCCAAGTCAAAATTGAATTAATGTTGGAGCCTCCTGGAAGTCGGCAGTAAGCAGGAATCCTGCTCATTTTTTTGACCAGTTTTGAAATTCAGTTGTCATGGGAAAAAAATTGGATGTCACAATTTTTGAAATTGACATTCATTTTTTATTTGTAAACATCAGGACTTGATAAAATCTACGGACCAAGGAACATTTAATTTGCATATAAAATTATGAAAATTTAGCTTCTGAAGGAAATTTGAGTTCAAATTTAGCTCTACATGTGCTAAATATATGATTAGAATGCTTTTAGTACACACTTTTTTTTTGATAATCTAGGGGCACAGAAGATATTTTTAAGAGTTTTAGATGGAAATTTCCTTGAAAAATCCATGAAATTATTCATGATGGTTGGTATGGACTTGTTCATCAGCTTATTTCTTTGTACACAATGAATGGAACGACTTTTTTATAGTTATTCAAGATGGTTTTTTGAAATTGCCCAATGATGATTGGACCATATGTAAATTCAGAAAGTCAGAAGATTGACCAAAGTTCTGCCTGAGTTCTACATAATTTGTGGTATCATTCATCATTAAGTTACAATTTTGATCATCTTAACATCAGCCTGCTTTGTGGTTCACTTCAGAAGATGTTGCCCAATTATCTTAACCTAAATCAACATCATTTCAGGCTCATATGGAACTGACACATAGAATCATTGGCACCGGGTTGCAGTAAAAACACATGGAGTGGCACTGGCATGCCAGTGCCATAAATTCTCCCCTGGTGAGATATATTAAATTTTTTCAAGTTAGAAAAAGACATGATTAACTTCTACCATCCTTTGTGACCTTGACTGAACCAATCTGTATAAGTATGTAGTCAAAATATTGAACATGGTGGTCAAGCCATGCAAACCTCATGTGCCTGTATGAATCAATAGAGGAAATTGTGAAGGTGGGAGGAACAGATGCACCAGGGGAGATTTTATGGCACTTGCATGGCAGTGCCACAGCGTGTGTTTTTACTGTAACCCCTGCCCAATGATCCTACAGTCAATGTTTATGTAAACTTGAAATCATGGTGATGTGGGTCAGGGTATTTGGGGAACATCTTCTGAAGTAAACCACAACAAAAGCTGATATATATCCAGATGATCAAATTTGTTATTTTAGGATAGATGACTCCACAAATCATGTAGAACTCAGGCTGAACTCTCAAGTCATCCTTATGATTTTATGAAGTTTTACATGTCCAAATAGTGATTGGGCCATTTTTAAACAAAGCTTCTCAAATAAAAATACATCAAGACTTCCATTCAGCAATGTGTGAAGAAATATTCTGATGAACAAGTTTATACCAACCATCATGGATCATTTCTTGGAACTTTCTAACTAACTTTTAATCTAAACTGCTTGAAGAAAACTCTTTTTGTATACCCTAGATGATTAAAAATATATTTATCACCAGGATTCTAATTATATTTAGAACATGTACACCTAAATTTAGAACTACAATTTCCTTCAGCAGTCAAATTTTGAAAATGTAATACAAAATATTAAAGTTCCCTGGTTTGTAGATTTCACAAAGTCCTAATTTTACGAAGAGGAATTGAATTTACATTAGAAAAGGTATGTAATCACATTTTTATCCAAGACACCTGAATTTTCAACCTTTTCACAAAAAATGAGCAGGACACCTGCTGGTAGTTGGCCTCCAGAATACACCTATTTTTAATAAAATTTTGACTTAAATATTCTCAAAGATCATTTTTGTGCAGCCACTGTGAATTTTGCACAGTGACTGTGCATTTACCATTTTTTAGATTTGCTTTATTTTTAGATTGAACTCGGGCCACAATTTGGGCCAGAGTTGCCAGAGACCAACTCCCAATGGTCACCCTTTTTCTTTTTTTGTGGCGCTTGGTTGTTGCTTGGTACATAAATGTGAAATCTGAATGAAACCCTATTGCGCGCCCTTACAATAGGGTATGCATTCAGGTTTAAAAACATTTTACAGACATGTGACATGTTAGAAAGGCCGTTTGCACTGTTTTAACCAAAAAATATGTAAAATGGGACACCTTGGTCACATATCCCAACAATTATTTGCTGGAAAAGTTTTCCCAATCCAAAAAAATGTACGTGTGGGGGTAGGTTCAGAACCAATTATTCATATTTTTGAATTACTATAAACTGCCAGACCAAATTCAATTAATTGTGGCATCTTGCATATAGAAGATGTGGATTCAGTCCTTTCTCAAAAAAAATGTATATTTTTCTTTTTTGCCTTGAATAAAAGTAGATAAAACAGAATTTTATTGACTGTAATAATCAATAAAATTAAATGGGATTAAAGAATGATGATATCAGAACCATGATTGTATTGGTATCAGTTCAGGTTTGTATGCTTCATTTTTTCTACATGCGTTCAATATAACATCAAGTATACATCAAGCAACACATACTGTGAGATTCCCAGTGACTTGGAACTGAATTATGTAAGTCATTCAGGATGAATGTGATTACATTCTAACAGACTTCAAACAGGACCCCAGAAACCCCCTATGGAGGTGGGTAATGAAAATGTATGAATTTTTTGGCAAAAACCCAAAATGATACTCATGAAAAGTGTATGAATGACCCATTTTTTCATGAAGATTACTCACCTGGGATGTATGGATTTACGATTAAACATGACTTTTACCAATTTTTTTCCATCTTTTAGCCCTATATTCCGTGAAAAAACCCTTAATGGGTTCAAGAAGTGAAAAATTGGACCCCCGTCCCCAAATAATCCGGATTTCCCCTAACCCGGGGGCTCCCCCGGGGGAATGTTGCTCATGAAACGTGTATGAATGGGCGTGAAAAATGTATGAATCTTTGCAAAAACCCGGATTTTACATTACCCACCTCTATTGGGGGCTTCCGGGGTCCTCTTCAAACCCAAGAATTAGTGGTATGAGTTCAGCAATGGCACCCGTCAAAGGGTGCCGCAAAATCATCCCTGGTGATGGGAACGAAGTTGCTGCACGCATCTACGGCATGTATACCTCCTTTTTCCCTTGAGAGAACAATCGGATGGGGCAAGAGGAGATCAGGAAAGTGTAGCCTTGAACAGCCAATGGCAGTACCAGAAAAGTATTTAAAGGGCCGCTCCGAACAGCCAACCCAACCATTCCTCACTCTCCACTTCCCTCGTCATTCTCCAAGACAGCCATCTGATTGAGCAGTGCTCCGATCAAAAAACTATCCTAATTCAACATTATTATACACGAAAATTTTAATTATTATAACCATGGCCCGGCCCTTCTGCCTTGCTATCCTCGTTCTTGTTGTTCTTCAGTCAGCACTTTCAGTACCGGTTGATCCTGCTCCATCACAGTCCGGGAATTGTCAAGCCCATTTCAACCAACCAGAATACGCCATGCCGGTCCCTATTCCAGCCAGTCAAAACCCTTGTCCACCACCCGCCTCAAACGTTCAGAGAGTATTGGAAGGTTCACCTAATAACAGTACTCACAGCGTGGGTGTCACTTCTGGTGGCCCACCCGGAGAGCACTAGAGTCATGTTCATTGTAAGTGAGAAAGATTCATCCAATCCTGAATTTTTCCACACTTTCCTTTTTTCTCTGCAAGGAGTTAACAACGGCGGTTTTCCCCTCTTTTTTCTTACTTATCTCAAGCTCTATCGGGCTCCCCAGCTTCTCACAACAAGATATATTCTCGTAAGATGGATGGATTGTCAAGTTCCCTATATGAGATTATATTTTCCTTGCTTGTTTTCATTAATTAAACAATTTTCCCACTTGAATCCATGTACTTCCTGAGACGCTTTTATGCATGTAGCTTTTTGATAAAAAACCAGCTTTGTTCTTTGATATTCTCTGCGAAGGAAGTTAAATGAGATTTTTCAGTGAGAAAACATAAAAGAGATCCGAAGGCCATCGAGCGGGACGCATGCCAATTTCTGCGACCCTTGATGTAAAAATGGGGTGAGAGGTATACCTCAAAATCAATACGCGTAGGGTAGATTGTTTCTGCGGGGAAGTTAGAACACACCATTCGAATTTCGATGCCAGCCCTATATTTTCCGGACAAATTTCTCCGCTCAGGTGATCATCTTCAATCCAAATGACATCAGTTTAGAAAGCACTTCCTATTGCACCCGCTGGCAGTGGGATCCTGCGACTGGTATGATTCCCAAACACCATCAACCAGCCTATGAACCCGTCAAAAAAAAAAAAAAAAAAACCAATACTCAATTGACTATGCATACAGCCATGTGATACACTTTACTCATTCTAGTTGATGCAGGCGAGAAATTCCGGGTGCGCTTGGCCCCGCTTGGCGGTCCCGCCTTGGAATCAACAATGTCTTCCTATATTGAGGGAGGTCGATGCAAGTGAGGTCAGGAGCTGATCATCGGGAGGAGCGGGTGCTGCGCAGTCTTGCGCCCAACCATGGGCATGTGTTAGCGACGTCGTGAATACATATACACTTTCGGAAGATGTTGGTATATCCTATGAAGTGTTGCTGGAACAGCATTCGCTTGCCTTATGATGATTGATGGTCGAAGTGAGTTACAGTGTTGTGGGGTCCTTTTTCTGTATTCTTTCACGCAGCGATTGCTTTTTGTAATTCGTCTGTACTCGCACTCGCAATACCATCGACGTCATCAATTGCTGCTTACGTGATCGGAATTGGCTATATATCGATTCTGTGATCGATTCGCACTACACAGTGCGTCTTCCGTGTTTCGTCTTTCTCCCTGCGTCCAAGTCTGTCCCAAGTACTTTACAAGAACAGCCCCTTCCTGACTGGAATCCTCATCCCAAAGCCGATCCCAAGATAGAACTAGCTGTTTGTGAATACAACGCGCGACATGTCTGACAAGGTGATGGTAACGCTCAGCAATGGGGTCAAGATGCCCCAGATCGGACTGGGCACCTGGCTGTCCAAGCCCAATGAAGTCAAGAACGCCGTCACCCATGCGCTCAAGTCTGGCTACCGTCACATTGACTGTGCCAAGGTCTATGGGAATCGTAAGTCCGCCCCCTAAAATTGTCTTTCTTCTTATTTATTTACATAGTTGTCGCCCATGTTATATTATTTAATTAACTGTGCGCGGATCGAATCGCAGAGGGAGAAGTCGCCGACGGGATCGCTGCCTCCGGAGTTAAAAGAGAGGAGATCTTCATCACTTCCAAGCTTTGGAACACGTGGCACCATCCCAGTAAAGTCGCCGAAGGATTGGAGGATACTCTCAAGGAGTTAAAGATCACTTACCTTGACCTAGTAAGTTGACCCTTCCAACTTGCATCTCAATGTTCATCACCTCATCAGCTTATAGCTGACAATTTAAATCGTTCCGCTCTTCCGTGCTTCGGGCAAACTCCACGCACGGCCAACAGTATCTGATCCAGTGATTATTCTCATTCTATTACTCGTGTTACAATCCACCCCCCCCCCCCCCCCCAAAAAAAAAAAAAAAAAGTCCTGACTGACTCATTGGAGGCCTTTCTGATCTTGGCAGTTTCCCTGTATCATTTGCTTACCCCGATTCTCCGAGCGCCAGCGAATCAGACATCCTGTTTCCTAAGGCGGAAGACGGGGTACATGTCAAGCTGGATCTAAAAACCTCCATCGTCGACACGTGGAAGGAGATGGTCAAATTACTGAACGCTGGCAAGGTTAAGGGTAGGCAAGACTGGCTGATCGGCTCTCATATAGATTTCGGAGATCGTGACTCATACATAATGCTCTGAAAACTTGTTATATATGTTCAGCTATTGGTGTCAGCAACTTCGAAATCGAACACCTGGAAGCGGTGATCAAGGCTACCGGAGTGACGCCCAGCGTGAATCAAGTTGAGTCTTCATACGACGCTTATGAGATTATATTGAGGTGTCTCATCCATTCTTCTTTTGAAATCCATAACGTGACTCAGATCGAAAGACACCCTCTCTGCCTTCAAACCGACCTAGTCAACTACTGCCACTCCAAAAACATTCATGTGACCGCTTACTCCCCATTGGGCAACAATCTGGTTGGAGAATTGAAGATCGTGGACTATCCCGAAGGTATGTAGTCCTGATCATGTAAACATTGGACTCGAAAGACGCGTCAATTCTGATTCAGATTTTGCCCTTTCTGTTTGTGCGTGTGGGTATCAATCAGTCAAGGAAATCGCGGCAAAGCTCTCCAAGCAATCAGGCGAGACTGTTGACCCGGCTCAGGTTTTGATTGCGTGGGGTGCTGTGGGAGGGATTTCAGTGATCCCCAAGTCGTCAGTCCCGCTACTACTATGAATCTTATATCATCCCCACTCCTGTTTTTTTTTTTTTTTTTTTCTTTTTTCTTTTTCGCTGAGCTCCATTTTTTTTTTCCCCCATCCAGGGTGACTCCGGCAAGGATTGATTCCAACTTCAAGCAATTCAAGTTATCGGATGAGGATTTCAAGAAGATCACAGAACTGGGCAAGAAGAAAACCGTGCGCTACAACGTGCCAGTGACGTACGAACCCAAGTGGTAAGTTGGTTTCATGAAGGTTTTAGCCCAGTTATTTTGAGATAATGCTCATTAATCCTTTTGAAAAAATAATAATAATAATAATCCATGATCAGGAATGTGAACGTTTTCAACACTGAGGCCGAGAAATCCTGTGCCCACGGAGTTATCTTGGGTATCTGAAGGGCCCCTCGATTGACAGAAGAGAAGGAGCTCCTAATCAGATGTGTTTGAGGAGCAAATTTCAATGCTTAACTATCCCAAGAATACTGCTTGATGTAGCCTGTTCCATTTTACGACCACATGACTCTGCAAAGATGATATCAGTGTTTCCTTTTGGCGTCCTCTCGGCTACAAGCTTTGCACGATAACCAAGTGTGTTTGTTTGTCTGAGTCTGACTCAGCCGCAGCACTGGTGAGCTTTGAAAATGGAAAAATGAGGAAATCATCACTTGATCAATTCTTAGTGGTGATTAATGAGGCCACAAGACGACTGGCTTGATTTGAGAGAAGAGACCACGTCTCTCTACCTGACGGGACATCATGTCACAAGCTGCTCTTCCTTCCAATCTTGCCATATTGCAACGATGTGTGGCTTGTGCAGATCCTTTGCTGGAGTCAAGTCAAGCACTCAGCTTCCGGCGTGGCGTTCTGAAATGGGCCACACTACCTGCCACTGCCAAACAGGGATATGTAATATGTGTACACGATGACGTCAGCTGCCAGACCCATAGGGGGGCTCATACATAGTCATACGGTCGGGCGAGGAGGGGCTTTCTTTGGGTTGAAGAAGTTTTTCCCTTTTATGAATATTCTTCAAGTCGCAGTCCAATAATTCACTGCAGTTAAACTTTATAATTCATTTCAGTGAATCTCTCACTATACTACATATTTATACAAAGTGGTCAAGAGCACAAAACAACTTAAATATATTATTACACAAATATTTATTTATTTAACAGCCAGCCGTCTTCCCCTTCAGCGCTCACATCGTGCCACCATCTCACTCTCAGCAAGCTAAGCGTGAGTCACATCTCCATCTCTTGCTGTAGGAGTATGAACTCATCGCGACGAGCATCTGTCGGCATGCCTCAGTCCCATATCTCCCACAGCTTGCTTTAGTCGTATCGATCTCATCCGCAGTTCAGATCCAATATGGCCGGCCCCACTAGCACCGGTCAGCCCGCATCCACCGCGACCACTCATACCACAAGGGTCATCCCAGGCCTATCCTCACAGCCACCCAGCAGCGCAGCCAACAAGAGATCCCGCAAGAAAAAAGCGGCATCCAAAATCATCGACAACAATAACCCTACCGCCCCCAGCGTCGTCGATCAGGAGCCCCATGAGCCACCCGTCGAGCCCGCTCCTGTACCCCTCCTCATCGCCTCTGTCCCCGAGCCTCTCAATGGCTTAACCCCATCTGCCCCACCCATCTCAGCTTCTCTATCCATCTCCCCCGTCCAACAAGTCCAGAAACGAATCAGAGCGGCAACCAAAAAATTAGTACGTTTCTCCTCCCTCCTTGCACCCAACGGCAAACATCATCAAGATATATATATATATATTATTCACTGAAAATAACATCTAACCCAACTTTTCTCTAAACATGATGATTCATATATCTGTCCGTCCGTCTATCTGACGCCTACAGCAAAGAATCAGCGGTCACGAGAGTAGCACGGTCCCACTGAACGAAGATCAGAAGAGAGCCATCGCTTCCAAGCCCGCGTTGGAAGCCACCGTCAAAGAACTACAAGATTTATTAAAAATATTAGAAGTACGTCAGCCAGCTTATATCGTACCACTCTTGCTGGAAACAGCCGATCAAAAGCATAGCACACTGAAACCCTTCTACTATATGTGCCACTGCAGGAGGACGAGAAACTGGATGAGCTTCGAATTCAGGCCGTGCGAGAGGAAGAAGAACTCAAAGTTCGAGGAAGGGTTGATAGTGCGGTGGTCTCGGAACAGGTTCGCTTTCTCACCTCTCCCAGCGTTTCTTTACTACTAATGCTGACTTGTCGATCTATCCACCTCTTTTGCCCTTCCTCCTGTACAGAAAAAGGCCGAATCAAGTTTAACATTCTTGTTACAGTTTCTGCATTTATACTCTCTCGTCACTTCAGCCACCCAACCACCTGACTCTTTCGCGCCACCTGTTGTCTCACCGGTGATACAAAACGCTACAGCTCAGGAACTAGCTGCTGTGAATGCGCTCTTTCATCGACTGGCTAATGGACGTGAGTGATTTATTCGTGAGGATGGAGTTGATGATATGAACTGACTTGGGATTCAAATGTTCTCTCAGCGATCGCCGGGGGTGACGGTGACGCATTTGACAGTATCGATCGGTTTACTCAAGGGAGTGCGTCGGACGTGATTGAAGGTGTTTCATGTGAGTTCCTCTCTCTTGCTGCCATTGAATTGATCTGAATGTCACGACTAATCCCCCAATTGACATCCTAGTTGCCAAGATCAAGGAGATGGTCATTCAACTGACGGCCTCACCTGCCGAGCTGGCGCCCCCCTCCCAGGTCGCCGCTCCCAACGAAGAAGTACCAAAAGAAGAGCAGGAAAGTGTACCAGGCAATCCATCTGCACCACTTGGCAGCATGATGTTTTTACAACAATCCGAAGTGCTACCCTCAGCCGCTTCGACGGTTGCAGAATCACACACGCCGGCGGCTGACCCTGAGCCTCTTCCGCCATCCTCTTACCCCGTGTCGACGGTGGAGAAGGAGCCGGTGATTGACCATGTGGCAAGAAACAAGCAGCTACTCGAACAAGCCACGATCATTACTCCCGACCATATCCCCACCAGTGTGCATGATTGGATCGCTGGTGAACAGTCGCAGCCATCGCAGGCACAAGCCACGCCAGCAGCAGCCGAGGAATGGAGCACTCCTACGGAGCACTTGAGTGCCACGCAGGCTGAGGTGGTTGCGAGGACGATTGACTGGGCGGAAGATGTGCAAGGGCAAGGCGAGGCTCCGAATCACCCACCGGGTGGCAACTTTATGCCAGCACCCCCACCAACGCTTCATCATTCAGGCGATCCGACGACAGGTCAACTTCCGCTAGGCCCCCCGCCTCACCATCACATGAACAACCCACGAGGGCATTACCGTGGCCGTGGAGGGTACAGAGGTGGGCCCGGCATGCCCCCGGGCGGAGGGAATCATAACGGAGGATATCGAGGAGGGGGACGTGGATGGTACCGGGGCAACCCAGGAGGATACCGAGGTGGTCGAGAGGGAGCGCCGCCGATGGACATGAACGGCCCTGGGGGCTGGCGACCAGGGCCAGGCGGCCCACCTGACGCGAACGGAGGATATCGAGCACGGGCAGATTACCAAGGCGGAAGATATGGTAAGTGGTAGAGAAGAGATTTGCTGAGGGATCATGAGTGAGGTACTGATACTCATGAATGTTGACATGTGATTAGGTGGACAACGCGGTGGACCTCGAGGAGGGAATGCATTCCATCGACCTCCCCCGCCCCCCTCGCAGGTTTACCATGCGGAAGTGGCAGCGGGTCCGGGGGGGAACATGTATTAAGGCCGAACGAAAAAATCAAAGTGTGTAGCTAGTCAGAAGAAGCATGTTATCGCCGAGTTTGTTCCTGGAGCTATCCACGCCTTCCCTCCCCTCTCCACTCTTGCGACATGTGTTGTGTGCCACACCTTGTCTCTTTCTTTCTTTCTTTCTTTCTTTCTTTCTTTGGTCACGCCTTAATGAACCAATGATGCTCGGTCTTCCACCCATGCTCTATCTTCCTTGTTAGGCTCCCAAGATCGAGCGTCGTGTTCTCTCCTCTCGCCTCCCAAAATGTATACCCCTTGTTTCTCTGGTCGCCCCCGTCCCCCTTTTTTTTTCTTTGGGAGAAATGACAGCCACTAGACTCTGGGCAGCAGCAAGTATCAGTTTCCAAGAAGTTAATTAGATGAGTTATGTGAGATAGCTTTGGGAGTGCTTTATAGCAAGACTGTTCGTGGGGTTGAATTTAGTAGTCCCTTTGGCTGGGAAGGTCTATGGTGCTACTTGATGAAGTTTCTCATGTTGATACTTTAAATAAATAAATAAATAGTTTTAATCTCTTTTCTAGTTGTGCTCCATTAATCAGCGGACACTACAAAATATCAACCGCACTACATAAATATTTATTTATTTAAATACTCTCCAGTCTACTACTCCCTACTCCCTACTCCCACTCCCACTCCCACTCCCACTCCCACTCCCACTAGTCCGACTCTCTCACTCTCCCTCTCGCTCGCGATGGCCCAGGAAACATTCAGCGCGTTCCATCTCCACTCGCTCAACAAGATACTGGCAAGGTATGTAAATATGCACAACAACACTCAACAACCACCCACTTCTTCACATGAGCTGACATGAGATTCACCAGCTTCGAACTGCAGCGAGAATGGAAGGAACTCTCTCGTGTCACCTCCCTGGAGCCCATCGGATACCCATTCAACCAGCAGCCTGTCTCCGTCCTCAAGAAACAGCCCTCGCGCATCAGCACCGTACTCAACTTCTTAGCATCACCCAGCCCTGCTCCACCCATTCGATCCATCGGCCTTCTCGAATCCCAGATCGGCATCACTAACCATCACACTCATGCCCAACGCCATGACCATATCAGCCAGCTCCCACTGTTCAGATTACTCATACAGCGAGTCTGGGGCGCGTTCCCCGGTCTCATCGATCTACCTAGTGAGTAGTAGCACATCTCAAAAAAAAAAAAAAAAAAAAAAAAAAAAAAAAAAAAAGGGGGGGGGAAGAGGAGTCAAAATAGCATTTCTCAGCTTACACTTAATTTATCGTAACGCCCGGTGACAGTCAAAACATGGCTAGGAATCGAGCGGTTTATCCTGGACTTCAACCGGAGGAATTTCTCCACCAGCCGGGAGCGGAGACAATTCACGAAGCGGGCCGTGATCTCGATCGGGTTCACCAAGCTCCTGTCCAGCTACATGACCTCCATCATCCGCTTTCGGGAGTCTCAAAGCTCGCCCACGCGGCCGTCTCCAGCTGACCTGCAACGAGTCTCCCAGCTGCCCTCGTTGATCTCGCGGTCCGGGAGTCGGATCAAGTTCGTCGAACGGGACAAGGTCATTATTTTCCTACCAACAAGAACAACCCCCCTCCAGGAGAAGAAAACTATCGATCGTTTACTCTCATTCATCGCATGAAAATAGGATGAGTTTCTAGTCATATATCGCATCAAAGTTGGAGCTGCAAGGCCAGCTGTCGACGCTAGCGCAGGGAAACACTCGTCACCGAACGTCAAGATCAGTGTAATCAAATGGCCGGTACTGTGTGAACTCCTCCAGATAGTGCGTTTTTTTTTTCTTTCTCTTTCCTTGCCAATGCTTGTGGAGGAAGTAACCTGATAATCGCTCGCTTCTATACAAGATTAACCCACGCAATAACCATCAACACACGCCCACAGACCTCCTGCTGATCCAACAACTATTCAACCTGGAGGACTCGTCTCGAACCGAAAAGATATACCAGGTGCTCGACACGTGTCGGTGCGATCCTGCAGGTCTAGATGCGGGCATGAAAGCCGAGCTGGGGCGATTCCTTGCCGAGGAGCAGGATTTCCAGAAAGACTGGATCGACGTCGGGAAGAGGGTATCGGACGCCAAGCAAGGGTACAAGACATTCTTGCACAAAGTTGTCCATGAGGGTAAGCTTGCTCTACCGAGTATGGAGGTCAATTTCCGTGATGAACTGGTGTGTTTTTTTCTTTCCCTTTTTTTAAGATGGGGAGATCGATAGGATGTACGAACTGGTGGCCGCGCACGACAAGCTCGAAACCGTGCTGGCACTCGACTCCATGTACGAGCAAGCCCAGACGTGGGCGATCATGTGGATCGCGTACATGCTCCAGTCAGTCTCACTTTGACTTTGTTAATGAGGCCCGTCTATATGAGACTGGATCGTTGATGGTTGTTTCTGTACCAGTTTCGTTTTCATTACGGGGCCTGGCGGCGATGAGGTCTGCGAACTGTTTCTGAAAATCGATAAGCTGGTCCCATACGAGTTGATCAAGTGTGTTTTAATCTTCAAATCATAAAACAAAGGGGGACTTGGACATCATTTTCGTTAAATGCACTCCATTCTCAGACAGGGTTTGAGAATTATCAATCCAACGTTGGCGATCAGGACCACGATCACATTGATTTTTGGACAACCATGTGCGATATATATTCATACTTCTCTCGCTTTTTTCTTTTTGCATGTTGAAGGTACTGAGTCTATGTGGTCTACTATGGCATCTCTGCGGGCCCCCAGTTGGATCGTTAAGCCTTTTCCAACGGATACTTGACAGTGTTGTGAAGTACGAAATACGCGCGTTGGACACCCAGATGCAAACCGTGGTCCAAGCTCAACCGATCGACAACCCGTCGAGTGGACCTACTCGTCACAAGTTCTTCGAGGCTATTCTGAAGTTTGTGTACCTTCCGGAGGAGGAGAAACGCACGGTGCGGAAAGAGTTAGGTGCGCGGTACTCTCTTTTTTTTTTTTTTTTCGACGCGCTCTCGGGGCGATTGATTGATCCGTTTCTGGCATGATGGATATCTCGTCACATTATATAGATAACAGTGAAGAGGATATCATCATTTTGATCCTCCAATGGTCCAACGATTTTGGTCCGGTTGAGATGGACCATGTACATGCAAGCGAGCAAGTCTTCAAGAAATCGCGTGGTACACCGCTCGGGCCTAATTTATTCACTGACCTTATTCTTCTCCTACGGTTAGCCATTGTATATTGTATGTCTTTTATTGGCACAGTAGGCTCACTTTTTTTAAAAAAAATGGATTTGTATTCGACAGGTTAGCTAGTTTGAAGCGAGACCGAGAGCAGATTATCTCGATGATTACGGAGCCGGACAACCCAATTATCCGGACGATCAAGCAGGTACTGGAGATGTATTATCCGACGATTTACAAGGTGGCTTTGGCCTCCGATCTGTCTAAGAAATTCGGTGAGACGGAGGCGTTCCTGAAAGACTTGGTCGCCCTCTTGGCCTCCCGTCAACAGCACCCCGTCTCTGTCGATAAGCTCGTCCATCTCCTTCATCGGCATAAACAGGCCTACTGGTCTTTCTTGAACGATGTATGTTGTGCTACGTTATCGCTGAAGAGACAAGTGCTAATATAAAATGAAAACTGATGAATGTGTTTTTTATTCTTCTTACGATTTGTTGCTCCTGTGATGACATAATAGTTAGTTAAATGTGACCACCTCTGTGATCCCATGAAAGAATGGATCCAATCGTGCTTTAATCTTGTGAAGTCTGGATTGAGCGCGGAATCTGAGGGCGTCTCTTCGCCAGGAAGGTTTGGGCTTTCGGCTGAGACGCTGACGAGTGGAGCGGCGGGGGAGCTCATGCGGGAAGAGACGGGTGCACTTTCAGCGTACAACCGGCTAGCCAAGATGGTGGACGACATGCAGTACCGGCTCGTGTTCGCCGCGCCGTCCCCCGTCACGACGGAGACGAGCTTCCTGGCGCAGGCCTTTCAAACCTTGGCCCACACGGACCCCGACCACTTCGCCCGCCATCTCGCCCTCTCCTCCGCCCATAATCGCCCCCCTCTCCCCTTCGGCTGGGCGTGGTGGATCGACCAGATCAAGTGGTGTGGCACCGGCGCCGACTGGGTCAACAGTGAGACGGGCGACGACGCCCGTACAACTGCGACGCAGGTCGTACGTTACCCCCACGATTGTTTATTATCCCCCGGCCCTTTTTTTCACTTGAAACTAATCTTTTATCCTGAACATATTTTTATTATTATTTAATGGGCATTTCACAGAAATTGGATGCAGAAAACGTGCCGAGTCAATTGGTCGTCAATTCGGACTTGCAACAAGTCAGGAAATTGGGCCAGCGGTATTTGGATCAGTTGATGGACTCGATTCATTTATTCGATCGCACCACAACACCATGAGGCGAGGTCATTGACAGATCTTCTATCCTGTCCAAAAATTTCGTATCAACAATGTGCTTGTTTCTTTTTCACGTCTTGTAAGATTTCATTCGATCCCAATAACCCGCGTGAAGACACCCTTTTCTCTCACAACCCGACTGTCCATTGTTTGTACTATTCATGCTCTTGTAATCATCATGTATCTCCCCGTCTATTGAATTCTCTGAGTTGTACCTCATCTATCTTATATGCCTACATTCTTGATGTAACGTGTGATCATACTGTACGTACCTAATGAGATCATACTGTTACAATAATGTGGACGAGCAAGGCTGTTTTTTTTTAGGGTTGAGGAAGTTAAGGACTTGGAGGATAGTTAAGAAGTAAGAACATGGAAGCAGACTGCAAAGAAAGTAATTCGCATTAAAGGATTCGTAAAGCAAGTCCAGTACTTTCACCATAAACTACTTTCACCATAAACTTCAAAAAAAAAGGGAAAGAAAGGGAAAAAAAGGGAAAAAAAGCAGTGAACACATGGAGTTATGTAGAAACCAAGAGCATGCAGTAAGACATGAAACAATAATATAAGAAGCCTTCAAATGAATTTCTTAACACAGGATTGAAATTGGAAGCTGGCCTTTCGGTGTCTTGATGCTTCAGAATGAGAGAGAGAGACGGCTTGCAGGACTCCTCAGAGCTATCTTTTAGCACACTAATTGACGTTTCAACCTTGATCAGCTGGCCGCGCTCTGCACATTATCCTAATTTGTCTGAAGAAGAAACTTCTGTGAAAGCAGTTTTCTGAGAAGGAGTACACCTCCGCCAAAATCTGCAACAGAGGCCTGCTGACACCGCGTGCAAAATGGTATCATGAATGTGCTACAGGTTACACAGTCCTGTAACAATTCATGTGCAACACCCGCGTGCCATGACACGCACAGATTACATGACAGAAAGTCATGCAGCTGTCATGAGGCTGACAGGCCTGTGAACCCCTGTACACAATGACTGCGCACGTGACATGTGATACAGCTGGCATGCGGGTTCCCTGCATGAAAGGTCAACCTGTAATATTACAGGTGCCCCGTGTCATGTTACGCATGCGGGACAGGGTAACCTGTACTGTGTTCATGACACAGTTTTGCACGCAGTGTGAGGAGTTTGACCTTTTTATTATTAGGGTCTTGGTTAAACAACTCCCGGTTTTTGGAGAATCGACTCCCAAAACTCCGGGACGTCGGCGATACCAGTTGTTGACTAGTCAAAAACCGGTGGTGGACATAAAAACGCTGCGGCGCACTTTTGGGAGTTGACTCTCCAATTTCGCCGCGCCTTTTGGCGAACTTAACCCAAGCCCCTCGCCTGCCGCAGGCAGGGGCGCGCAGCGCGACCTCCCGTCAGGGAGGGACTTGCTTGGAAAATGGGTCTGGTAGCGTGAGTCAGGCGGCGTAAATTCACTGTTTTGGTGGTAGAAATTTTGACCCACTTATTAACCACACTTCCCAAGGGCCCACGTTCACGCCTTTTGAACCTGTCGACGCGCCTTGATCTCCCCTTGAAATCAGTCCACTCCATTGGCGAGACTTGTCTTAGTCCACAATCCCATCGCTTGCCAAAACATGGCCTTTTGGATTCCATCCTCCTCTCTCCTCGGAAGAAATATTCTGTATATCGATTGAAATTTTATAGGGGCGGATTACAGATTTAATACTGTTTGTACTAGAAGATACCAAAAGACTGGGACGCATAACTTCCCATGTAGGCTGATACATCAGAGGATTATCAATCATGGACTTGGTTCAACTTGTGTTTATGTGCTTGGCACACATTATCATTGCTATCCGAAACATTTATAAGAGCTTACGGAGACTCTGAGGCATCATGCTAGTGCGACAAGTTAGGTCCTGAGGAGCACTGAGGCTTCACGCTAGCGCTACTGCAACAGTTGCTCCTGAGGAGCACTGAGGCTCCGCTCCATGTTAGCTGCCAGTGCGACACCATAGGAGCACCGAGCCTCCCCATCTGAGCTTTCTGAACTCGCAAAAAGCAAACAGTCTTCTTTGCTTTTTCATACACAGGATTGACTATCCCACTTCCCCTGCTGTTCTCCTGACCTTTAGTTCTGGTTGCCTATTTTCACCAAACCCAGAATCTTTACAAACCCTTTATCTAACTATTATCTCATGGAACCTTGCTATCCTCTGCAGGAGCTTTCGCAGTCAACTAAAAATGTCCTTGACATCTGCAAGCATCTTCGAGACCTTGGCATGACGCCAAAACAATTCATGCTAGAATATCTAACTTCTAAAAACTCAGAGCTGGCAACTCTGAGGCGATTCTGGGCAACTCCCAAGGGATGGGAGTCTACCATAACTGTTGTCAAGGCCATCCGCGGGAAGTTTTGGGCTACAGACATGGGTCGGAAGAAGTGGATCGACTGGATCCAAGATGAGGTGGGGATAAGTGCATATCTTTCACGCATGGGAATCGCTTAGAATCACTTGCACTAATCATTGGAAATCACATCAGGCAATCGAGATTCTTTTGTACCAAAATCCCAACGCTGAAATTTATCCAATGGGTTATTGGCAGAGTTCAAGATCTGTTACCCCGGCTTTCTTTACCAATGCTGCCAGAGCACATTGCGATCATGTGCTCATAACTCACGATACACCCTTCCTTTACTCAATCATAAGAGGAATGATTTTAAATGGTCGCAACGACAATGATAGCAAGATGGATGGCCCAGAAGAGGCTGTAGATGAGATTGGGGATGACACCCGCGAGGAAGGCGAGCTCCTGGAGGGTGAGGGAATCAGCTATGTTAAGGAGAAGGATCGACATAAGCTGGCCATTCACCAAGCGCATCGTGTAAGATTTCTCAGGTCTTATTCATCAAAAGAGGTTATCGGAACATAATTTGTCATTCTCTTAACAATTTTAAATATTTAGGTTGCGGTAACAGTGTGCTCAATGCTATCGTTTGTGCGCAACCGCAGACACAATAGCCTGCAGCTCCAAAACGCAGTTCGGTTTTTAGCTTGTGGGGTTTCTGAAAGGACAAATGAGTACTTACACTTCTTGGGACTCACAAGCTCGCGCCAGACTGCCCTTGATGCCCTGCGTGCATTAACTAGTGCTGCCGAGGAGAGATTGAAGACAGTCATGGCCTTACTGCCATTGCGTCCAGCTCTTGGTCCTTTTGTCTGCATTGACAACCTCGATATGCAGGAAAAAGTGCATATGTCCTCTATTGGTCACCGTTCCATGATGTTTCATGGGACCTGGGGCTACGTTCACATGCCCAGCCAGGAGTTACTGGATACGCTCGGATCTAACAACATACCAGAAGGCACTCAATGAAGTAAAAACCATGGATATTGACCCTGCTCTGCTTATGCCTTCTTCCGAGGCGTCTGAGCACTACCATTGGGTGATGAAGAGTCAAATAGCGACGGCTCTGAAGAAATATTTGAGAAAGCCACTGGAGCAAGAGGGAGCAATACCTACTGAGCCTCCTGTCATCAATCAAATAAGCTGCAAAAGCCCGGAAATCCACATGTTCAAGCTCATGGACGAATCAGATAATTCTGCCGAGGGAATCGGCCAAGTGATGGAGGCAATCCAAATTCAATCTGGCTTGACCCCTGAAGAGTTCTTTAGTCGATTACAGCCAATGGACGCCGATTTGGGCACATGTCAAAATCTCAAATCTCTTTGGGACATTCGCTATCCTAGTGACGAGCCTCATAACAGCTTGAACAACTTGGTTATGCAACTGGGGTGCTCACATACCCTTTGGAATATTGCACAAACAATATTCACCAAACATCTGGGGAATTCGTCTAATGAAGACGACTTGGGCGCGTGGAGGACATTATCATCTCTGGGCATTGCACCCGAGAAGGTCATTCAGAAGAAGGATTTTACCGCAATGATTCAGCACATGGAAAAAGTGCATGAATCTACATTGGTCTTGTGCCTTTGGTGAGTCTGTCTACATGTTCAGCATCAATTGGAATCATTCTGATTGCAATGGTAAATACATGCCAGGAAAATAATTAATCCAAAAGCCAAGTCGGAGCTTGATCCCATGCCGGCTGAGCCCAAAACAATCCCAACAGAAGAGGGGAATTCCATCATCAACAAGTGCTATGAAAAATTCTGTTCTCCACATGCACGAGACAAGGCGGCTGTGGGTGCTAACCCCAAGCTTCACAACGTTCTCATTAGATTACATGAGTTCTCAACCGTTATTGAGGCCAATCGGGCCATGAAGGCTGGGGATGTGGGCCGGCTCATCAATGTATGGAAGATTTGGTCATTTATGACGCATTCATTGCCTGGCTTGACCCATTACTCGTGTTATCTACCTCGCTTGGTCCTTCTGCTGACTCACATACTTCCAGAGTCACTTAGCAAATTACTAAGACATAATCTATTGTTTTCACCCAGTGGTCAACCCAGCCACTTTGTGGCAAAGGATTTCTTTCTGGAGAACCAGAACTATTGGTTAAAGTATTTCTATAACCGTGGGGGGATTGGAACCGACGTGAACCGGCTCAAACAGCTGTTCTCAATGAACATACAGCTGGTGAGTTACCCAAATGTTTCATGTAAATGTAACGTCAGCTTTAGCTGACTGCATATTTGAATACCAAAGCTTTGTTCAATGTTTGACTCTTTGCAGGTGGACAGTGGAAAGAGTTTGATCCATCAATCTCACAAGAATTCAGTTTTGCTTAAATCACTATCTATGTTCTGTCGCATGGCATTTCACAAGGATATGCTGAACATTTACAAGAAGAATACGGGTACGGCTCAACCAAGAATATCGGACTCATTCAAAGAGAGCATCATCAAGTATCAAATTCAAATATCTACACCACGGGTGAAGAATTTTAAGTTCTTGACCGCTAAACAACCGGTTTGGGCTGCAAAACCGCTTTTCAGAGCGACCAAAAAGCGGTAAAGCTGAAAAAGCAATGTTTTGCCGCTTTTATGTCGGTTTTGCCAGAAACAAACTTTCAGTTTGGGTTCTGGCCAATATCCATACAATCCACAAGATAACAACCTTGATTCAAGGTACCATACTGGAAACAAGGTGCAAACCTTGATAAAACTCTCTTCCATCAAGGTTTTTGCTTATTCCTGATGGCCGGAGGACAACTTCAGCCGCCCCCTAAGTCCTAAGTGGAAGCGATACTCAAAAAAAAATTGGTCAAGAAATTTTGAGGAGAGGTGTTTTTTTTCTTGAAAGTTCGAGAAAAAGTAGTCTCAAAAAAAAAATCAAACCCATTGGTAGGATGCGATAAAGGGGTTGAAATCCTTGACAACCAACCCACCAATCAATACTTGGGTGGACGAGCTGGCAAGGAGCGAGCCGGTCCACTCCCTGGGGGGATGAGTTCAACCCTCGCTGGGGCCCACCTTTTGCTGGGCTTCTGGGCCAAACGCTTGGTCAGAGCCGGATAATCAACCGATGAATCAGCGCTTTTTCATCGGTGGATCAGCGCCTTTTCATTGGTGGAGTACAAAAAACCGCAAAAAATGCGCTACCACATCCGATAAGTAGGCGCTTCTTTGCCGCACGGAATATGGTTGACATCCCGACCTGGTTTTCTACGTCTGGGCTTGCCGAGCGGGGAGCCGTTAAAATACCGCTTCTGCGGTCAATAAAAAAACGGTCGAAATCACCGGCCGTGTAGCAACAATCCCAATCTGAAGAGATACCGTCAACACTATGGAGTAACACATGATTATTCTAATGAAGCGGATGGAGAAGAGGATGGGGAAGATTCTGAATCAGATCCTTCGGAACTTTCATCTGACATGTGAACATCAAGAGCCTCGCATTCCGCTTCTGCTTCCCGTTTGTCTTCTTCCTTTTGTAACGCTAGGGCGGCCTTGAGTTCCTTCTTACATATGATCTGTTTGGGGGTGAGCTTGTAGTTGGGCGTCTTAATTAATTGAGCATCATATTCTTGCTGTTTGACCCAGTCTAAATGGTTGAGGTATATCGAGCTGTTCTTGAATGCTGAAATGCAATCGTATACACATTGCGAAAGGCCAACTGTGAATTCCCCACCAATCGTCTCTCTGACTTGTTGGGGGCTAGCAAGATTGGTGAGGTTCGAAGTGATCTGTCCCACTTGCTTGGGTCCAAATATGTTGTTTGGCCCAACTAAGCTGTATTTGTATAGTTAAGTTGAAAGGAAAGTACGGACTTGTTCATTGAGATCGACTCGGAAAGCAGCCAAACTGTCTGGATTGATTGGGTATCGCTCGGGTTGTGTTTGCAACGACTTCTTCTTGACAAGGGGGTCTGTAGATTCTAAAGCCACGGGATGCAAGACCATAGCATCAAAGTTATCTTGGTCGATTTGCTTGATGTGCGCCATGAGAGCTTTGGCATCTTCAGGGAGACAGTTTGAGCAACGGCACAAGGGAAAGCCGGCATCGACCTCACGTGTTTTTTCTTCTAAATAAGCTGAATTGGTGGATGTCAAGGGGATATAACCCAACCTAAGAGAAATCATTCATTTTAGTTTGTCAATATCAATGTCATGACGTGATCGCAGGAAGGACAGGAATGATTCTCACTTATTGTCAATTGCCAGAGCAATCCTCAGACACACGGGTGTGATTGCCAAGGCGTCCATTCGATCGTCGTCACTTGGCTCGTTTTGATAGCCCCCGCCAAACTGCTTGACCTGGTTCTTGCCATTTTTACGTGTCTTTTTGACATATAAAATAGCAAGGCCAGGCCTGCCATCCCTCCCGCATCGACCAATCATTTGGGATATGGCAGACGGCTCACCACGCCCCATACAGATAACCGACCTGACCCGGGACCAGTTTTGTCCCAATCCTAAGGCCATCGTGCAAGAGAAAACCGGGAATTTTGAGTTTGCGAAATCTTTGACACATCATTCTTTGTTGGATTCCCCGGTGCAAGAGTGGAATCTTCTGGCAAAAGGAGAGGTAGCCAATAGAACCAAGTTTTCTGCCTCCCTTGCTCCTGCAAGAAAATTGAGAACTTGACCGGTTCGCCGCTTGGAACCACTATAGATGAGGGTGGGGACTACTCGGTTATCAGGAGTCTGAGATCTAGATGGGTAAACCAACAGCAAATCATGCAAAGAGTTCAGAGAGCACTTCATTGTTACCCGAATGATACGAATCTCCGGACGAGTGAGTTTGCCTTTCAACATTGTCATATTTGACGAATCGAGCTTCAAACTGGTTTGGATCGCTTTCACCGCAACTGGGCGACATGTTGCAGACATCAACAATAATGGTACCGCCTCCCGAGCAAGTAGATGCGTTCCCAGCCCGCCGTATGATGGGCGGAAGATACCTCGGTCCTCGTGTCGAACTAACGCAGCTCCATGTTTAGCTTTCTTTGCTTTGGAACTTTCAACTATCCCCCATTGATAGATCATGTGTGCTTCGTCTGCAACAACCAGGGCAAGGCAATTCTGGAATTTGTTTGAGAAATAAACTGAGTCCCACAACTTCGAATTCAAAAAATATTTCTGGGCTAAGATACACAAATTGGTAAACCCCAGTTCAAATCTTGGATGCCTTGCAAGGATTGAAGGTCAGTTTGGTCAAGTTGATGGCGGTAAAGCCGGCAGCAACCTTCTCTGACACTTGATTGTTGCCAAGGCTGTCGAGGGGATTCAAAACCAGGATCACGGCCCCGGTATGCTTGGGTATCAACTCATAGAACATTTCCAGGATGCGCAACTTGCCGAAACCAGTACCGGCCAAGAGGAACGTGTTTTTTCCGCGGACCAAGTTGACAACGGCTTTGGTTTGCAAAGGCTTAGCTGGATTTCTGTAGCAAAGTAGAGCCCTTTCTTCTATTGCCTTGGCCAAAGAAACGTCATTTTTTTCGCTTATCTTCTTCAACACTCAGACGCCTGCGCTTCGGAAATCCTTGCGGGGATGTTGAGCAGGATGAGGGATACACATTTTAAGAGGGACTTTTTTGGGATGATGATGTTTGTGAACGAGATTTCTGCAAAGATAGCTGTGCAAAGATGCTTGTGGAATATGGCAACTACACGCCGTTTTTAATTGCTTGTTGGGCATAACACCCCCACTTTTCTTTGTTTATGTATTTAGAATTTGTTCCGTACAGTCTTTACAGGGTTGTGCAGATACACATTTATGAAAACAGGTAGCCACAAAAAGAGAAGAAGATAATTGGAAGTTATGGACTTTCAAACAGGGTGTACACCCAAGGAGGTGAAAGACTCAATTTGTCTGGCCAAGACGGTGAGAAGGGAAATATTATAAAAAAATGGATGGGCATGTGCGCCTAGGTATCCTCCATCAGGGCCCCTACGCGGGGTTGCAGAAAGTTAAGTGGTTCGTGATTTATGAAGGATAAATGCAAAAAAGGTAGAATACAGGCATAGAGCGCCTCCCTGACTCACGCCAAAAAAGTCCTTTTGCAAGTAAGCCTCTCTGTGAGACAGAGACCCTGCGGGGTGCCCCCCGGGGGCTCTCACTCAGAGGCTTTGTTAAGCTCGGCCTTTTGGGAGTTGGCAGGATAATTTGCAAAAATGATCAAAATACAAAAATTAATTACTCTGTAATGAGGGGGGCCAAGTAGCCCAAACTCTAGAAACTAAGTTACCTAAAACATACTTTTGGAGCATATTAGCACCAAAATACCACCACCACAATTGAATGTAGTAGTGTTCTGGTGATTATTGTGTAGATTTTGAAAAATTCCTACTTTTCTTAATGGCAAAAGCTGTACTAATTGTGTCACAGGGCCTATTGAAGAATAAAAATTATTAAATGATGAAAGAAAGAACCTTTTCAGCTTTTTTTCAGCTAAAATTAGACATTTATAGTTGGCCAATACACCAAAATCACAGCCTTCCAACTGGGACACATTACTCCTGTGGCAGTTTCACATATCACTTTTTATACTTGGAATGACTTCCTCCAGAGCCCCAAAAAATTCAAAGAAGCTTCATTGGAAACATTGGAGTTTGCTTTCAAGGCCAAGTCAATAGCACCCACAAAGCACCCATTGAAAACCTCCTTGAACAATCCAGATTCACCTGTAACAACTGATCAATTTAAATTACAGCTGAGTGAAAATTTGAGAGGCAACATCAACTAGATATAATAATCAACTAGATTTGATAAGCAATAAAAATTAAAATGAAGAAGAAAAAAGTATTAAAAAAAACCCAATGAGGAAAAAAGGACTAATAATGTTTATATTCAGCTGGGGAGTTAGCTAAAGCTTTGAGAGTATCTGATAATTCAGCATTGGTTTGAGCTGAGTAACTTGAAAGTTGCAGCTTGGCTTCAACACGTGGTCACAATTTTTTGGGGATTGACTCACATTCTCAGTTGCATTTTTGGTCCAGCAACTTCCACTGGGATTGCAGCTCAAATTAAAAATAGAGCCTCTAGGATTATCCTGCCAAATCCCATTTCTCAAGCAGAATTGGGAGATCAACTCCCAAAGGGTTGGTGAGTGGTCGGCATGACATCCCAGATTTTTGGGAGTTGATTCTCCAAAAACCGGGATTTGTTTAACCAAGACCCTATTATTATTGCAGCTGTTGCCTATGAGGCTGGTGTGACAGTTGAGGACTTCCCTTGGAATCTGTAGGGCGCTACAGAGTCAGATCTAGAATTTCAAATTCTAAACTATTTTTATAGAGTTTTGCAGGGTGATGTAATTTTTTGCTTTTGAGTCTACACATTTGGTTTTGAATCTACAGATCTAACTCTGTAGACCCCTGCAGAGTTGTAGGAAAGTCCTCTAAGTGTGATGTGGTAACGTATAATTGACAGAAAACTTGATTCTTATCCCCTCATCCCCAAGTTCACTCATCCCTAGTTGGAAGGGGATAATTGGTCTTGAATTCAGTGTGAAAATGTTGATGAAAGTGATGGCTTTGTTGACTATGTATATTGAAGCCTGTTTTCCTTCACAGCTATGATTTTTTATTGATCTTATACACCCCATCAGACTGAAGAGAGTCAAACCCTCTTCATTTGTTTTTCTTTAAATTGGTTCAAATTCTTCATGCACATTAATGGATCTCCTCTTTCTCTGAAGTTTATTCTGTGCCAACCTCCCTTGCAGATATATTCATGGAGGCCTGGTAGGGCACTCCTGAATTTGTTTTGTTTTGTTTTGTTTTGTTTTGGGTGTGCAACTAAGTATGTACTATTACAGCACTCCTGGATTTCTGGGGATTGAGCTGTCAAAGCCAAAACTTAGGGTGAACTCAATCAATTCATGGTGGAGTGCATTTGGGCTGAGAAGAGCTGACCCTCAAAATTGGGATCCTTCTGTGATGGGGGACTCCAACGTGATTCAGGCCAGACAGTTTGAACGGCTTCAAGCAAATCATTGAACATTCAAATTGATGGTGTTGGCTTGCAAATTCAACTGTATTCCTTGTAAATATTTATGTATCCGTGAGGCCGAGTCGTTGACGTCATGATTACATAATCATGTACAGAGATGCATACATGTCGGTATGGATTTATGTAACTTGAAGTTTAAGGTTATGTATGTACATATTGATGCTGCGGCTTCCCTCTGGGGCAATTTAATGCTTCAAATGTGATGTTCATCCTGTTGACCGTCTCTTCAAAGTTCATTCGCTTCCGGAATTCGGAAAATCTTGACTGCCGACACCTCATGAAGCATCCTGTCTCGCTCGTCTTCCCCTGAGTCTGAGCCGAACAACATCAGCAGCAACATCCTGCCTTATGAATCATGACCACCACCGGAGACGAAAGCAGTCGAAACGATAGCACGAATCACTCGGACGAGAAAGCAACTAAACTCAACAACCAGCTCGTCGAACTACTGGAGGGGTCAGTAACCATCCTTGTTTCCTGCTTGCCATCTGCGAGTCTCTATCCTGAAAATCAAGCTGAGAGACTCATTTTTTTTTTTTTTTTTTTTTTGAAACATATTTATCTACAACCCACACAGACTCAACAATCGCAAATCTAGGATCGATGAACAAGTCAAATTCTTACTCAACCTACCCAAGATCTTACCTTTTGAGCCACTTCCTCCCGATCCCTCGAAAATATCTAGGAAGACGTGGGAGACATGGTGGGCCGAACACGATCGAATCGAACAGGAGGCTGGATTTTTCAGGGAGGATGAGTTCGCGTTGATGAAGAAGGTGGCAATGTGTCAGTCGTCTTCGTATCCTCATTATTCTCAACAGAATTGTTCTCTTCTTCCCTTCTGACTCATCTTATCTCCTTCGCCACATTTCACATCTCGAAATCCAAATCCATCTTGATTTACCACCGATCCGATCAATCACCAAAAAAAAAAAAAAATTATTCAACCTAGCCAAAACAACCAACATGTCCAGAGAAGATACAGATTTAGTCGGCCTGACTTTGGGCACACTGGAAGCATTTTCAAAACTCGAGCACCTACTCAGATCTCGTCGAAAACAGCTTCAAATTTTGGATCTTAGAATCAAGTCAGCTATCCCAATCTCTTTTCTTTTCACATTCTCTCTCCTGTATTATTTGCCTGGGGACACCCCAATGAAACATCTCACTCTCAGTCCATCTTTTTCATTACTTATTTTCACTGACTAACTATGTCTACGTTTGTATTTGAATCAGGTGGGATCAACAAACTAGCAAAGTTTGGCAAGACCTAACAGAACTCGAAACTCAATTGCCACTACTCTTGTCGAAAATCCGATGGACTCCTCCGTCGCCAATTGCAGAACAGCAGCTCCATTTCAACACTGCGCCTCCTCCTCCTCCACCATTACCATCGTCTCCTCCTTTCCCCTCTGGTTCATGTCAATCCCCTCCAAATTCACTCTCAAGGTCTCTTCGATCCCGCAAAGAGGTGGCCGATTCCTACAACTCCTCGCCACAGCTTTTGTCACTTGACTCTCCCTTATTCACCCGCTCAAGCACTCGTGCTGAGCAGAGTAGCGACAACCTTCCTTCATCACCCCTGAGCGACCCATCAACAAGCACATCATCAATTCAATATTCTCTCAATCCCAACTTTCCTCACCAACTGCAGCGTGTCGAACCCTCTCCCAGGTTTAGAAACACAATCAGTTGCATCCGTACGACCTCAGCCCCCACCTGTAATACTAGTGGTACATCATCAGTCACTCTCCCTTCATCATATTCATCTGCTCAATCAAGAGCCATGAGAATCCAATCCCTTGCCCTTCAACTCTCGTCCGTCAGCACCAAGTTCCATACGCTCAATCGATCCGTAATTCCTACTTCCAATACAATTGACAAACTCATCGATTCTGGGCTTCATGTACCTGAAGTATTTCTTGATCTTCAAGACAAACTTGAGGCTTCTGTCCGCTCACTAAAACCAACTGAAACTGGCAAATTCTACACTGCTCTCATGGAGCAACACAAGGAGGCAGACGACACATGGTTCAACTTTTTCCACCTCGGCCTCGAAATTGAGTCGTCTAAACGTGAAATCGATCGTCTTCTCACTGCTGCCCAAATCGACCCACTTCACTTAGTTGAACTTGGCCGTCAATTTGATCAACTTTCTGAAAAGTATGACGCCCAAGATCTCAGAACTCAACTTAGAATTCTACCTACGCACCCGAACTATCCTGATCAACCTCAATTCAATAAGCGTTTGGTCGACAATTTACAGAATGCTAGTAAGCGGGTCAAGAGTGAACTTGATAAACTTGATGAATCTGTGGAGACCTATAGGTTTGCCGCTGGCGCCTTGGAAGAATCAAAATTATTACGGGCGTCTATGGAGGAATCCAAGCACAAACTCATGGAAAACATCACCGCAATCGAAAACCTCAACAAGTCGTACCCCAATCGTGCCTGGTTGATGAATGACCCCAATTGCCTCGCTCCTCAAGATAAAGATATGGAGTATGAAAGGGAATGGGGAAAAATTATGGTCGAAATGAAAGAGAATGTATCGGCTGCACTTAACCTACTTGAAACAGCCAAAGGTGTCTTGAAAAAGTTGAATGCGCCTGGGGGTGATCCCAACGTAAGGTCGGATTGCTGTCGAGTTGGAGATGCGCTGAAAAAATCTGTCTATCAGGCTCAACAAATTTCCACGACCAAGGAGGAGTCTGTCCACAAGCTCTCTCAAATTCGGAGTATCTGGCAACAAATTCTCGCTACCCAATCAGAGGTGGGAAGATTGCGCGACCAACTCTTGTTGGATGCCTACCGAGAAAAATGGAGAATGAGGAAGGTTTCTCCAGTTTCACCTACGAGTCCTCCGCAAAATCAGTTTGTAAATTTGGCTCGTGATCCCTCCCCACGAGGACTTCCCTCCTTTGAGGAACTTCGTCGCCCCGCAGCTCTTTCTCCTGCTCTTTTCCACACCCCTCAAAACGCCGAAATTTATCTTCTGGAATCTTTACAACCACTCGTCAATTCCATGCTGGACGAACTTGGCCAACATCTCACTGTTCATCAACATGTCATGCAGAAATTTGACGAGCTTCGAACCGTTCAAGTACCACAACTTGTGAAACTTGAAGCAATAGTCGAGTTAATTCGATCGCAGACTTCCCAAGTCCAGAAGGTTGAATTTGAGTACGATGCCAAAGTTATTGAAGGTGGGCGTTGGATGAAGAAGGTGCAAGATTTAATTGGGGTGGAATTGGAGTATACCTACGAGGAAGCCGAGGAACCTGCAGGCCGTACGGATTCCCAAGCACGACTGGTTCAACAGTCAAGACTCACGCAAACTATGACTCAACTAAACAATTACTTGCATACCATTGATCAGTTTTGCAACTCCTTATCCAACCGCATTCCCTTCATTGCCGCGAGTCACTCGGACCCCCTCGTAATGCAAAACGGCCGCGTAGTACTACATTGCCAAGCTCATGATGAATCTGTTCGGTCATATTTAAACGGTCTGTCCATGTACTTGATGGGTCTGAAGAGTCAGATTTCCAACGAGTCAATCCTATTAGAATGGACTAATAGTACACATGTGAAGGAATTCGAACAGGCTGTTGAAAATGTGAGAACAGACATTCAAATAACAAATGTCAAGCTTCAAACATTTAAGGCCGATGTTCAGCGTCTCCAAAATTTGATCGGTTAGTCCTTCAATACTTTTGTGACACTGTCTTAAACTTTTTTTTTGGCTGAAACTGTGGGCTCTATCCTCGACTTTCAGAATCTGACCCTTACGAACCGTTCTTGACCGATGTCCAAATTGAGCAAGCGGTGGACAAGCCTCTTCACGAACTGGGTGTCACGCTGGACGAGATCGAAATTAAACTTAGCCAATCTGCGTCTGTTCATTTGGAAGCCTTCATTGCCTCCTGTCCAAGTTCATCTTCATCCGGGGCTTTTCAAACAGATCAGTTCATCCTTCCTAAACAAATGGCTCATCATCAGCTCCAAGCACTATACAACCAAACTAGAAGAGAGCTAGAGGACATTCATCTTCTTGCCAGTGTGTTCAAAAATGAAACGAATTCGAGACGAAAAGACGAAGTTTCCTGGAGAGTGGAATGGACTCGACTTATCGATGAGCTCACCAGCGACTGTGGCAAGCTCGAGGGTGAAACCTTGACGGTCGAATCAGAAATTACTCGAGTTCGACAAGAGCTGGTAGACTGGGATCAGAACCAATTCAAAGCTGTGGGGCAAGGAAAACTCATGGAAGTTAATGATCCACTACCTGAGTACTTGGACGACATATTACGTCACCAGCTTGAACTCTCCGAATTGAATTCCACGTTAGCAACCATTCAAAGCAAGCATGATGGCGTTCAGAAACGGGCTACGGCAGTAAAACTAGACATCGAAGCCAGATTGCCCGTATTTAGTCATTTGTCCGCAGATCTATTTACGCTCATAGAACAGTTGAGGTGCCAGTGGACGAAATCGTACGAACTCGGGTTGCAGGTGTCTGCGTCTACAGCTCAGCTTACGCAGGATGTCGGAGCCTATTTGGAAGAATATGAAAGACGCGTGAACTGGAAAGATCAGTGTTGTTGTGTCACTGGTGTGGAGCTTCAAACCATCGATGAATCGTTTGTTAGGTTCGATGAAGTATTCGACCAGTCTTCAATATCGTGGCGCTCATTTACTGAAGGCGAGACTAATGACAACGAGGCGGATCAAAATCTTCATGCGTTGTTAGAGCTCTCAAGATTACTCAATAATTACAAGACAACCGACTTCAACCTGATACAATCTAACATCGAAGTATCTCAGGCAAGATTATCAGCCATTCGTCAAGAAGTTAGTAATCTTAGTTCAAGCGATGTGCCCCATGTTTACCTCGCTAACGCGGAAGCTCAAGTTGGCATGAGAATGAACCAGCTGAGACATCGTTTCGCAAATCTCGAAGCGGTTGAGAGCGAACTATCAACATGGCTCTGCCGATTGACTCATGTCCACGAGTCGCGCTTAGAGGATCAATTAGAACAAGACATCATCTCCAAACATTACGAGGCTGAACAGGCTCAATTGACAGACTGGGGTCGGACTGATCTCGATCAGTTCATCAACCAAGTCTCAACGGAGGGCCAACAGTTCGAACAGCTGCTCGCCGCCAATGAAATCCTGCCTCCCCAAGCTCCCATTGATACTTTGTTCTCGAACACCACCGCGTCTTTGTCATATTTGTCAATGTTGGCCGATACCATGTCGGATATGCAGGATCAGGTAATGATGGTCGATAACATGGTAAAGTCAGCTTCAGACATGAGTCAACGACTTGAAATTCTTGGTGTCACGCAAGAGCAATTGGCGGAAACAATCGTAAGTTCTCAACAAACCCTCCCAAGCCAATGCAGCAAGCACTTGGACGAAATCTTGAATCAACAACAGCCGCTTGAAGTCAAAGATGATAACGGATCCAATAGATTTGAACTAGCCTCTTCAAACTTGCAAGATATCCAATCCAACTTGAAGAGTCTCAATTCATCTCTGCAAGCACGACTCGAAAGTGCTAACGAGAAATTACAATCAGTTCAAAAAGAAATCGCGCAGAATAATGTCTTGTCGAGTTTCTGCGATCGCCTAAGACAACTTGGTCTCGATGGGTTGGTTGATACTGAGGCTAGTTCATCATATTCACCGCTGCCTACTCAGGATGTACTTGATCAAGCGTTGCAGATTTTGGATGAGGCTAGTGGTGAAATCGAGAAGATACCCAAGACAATTTGGGATCACAAGCCTTGGCAAGATAGTTTAAATTTCTTGGAAGATCAGCGGCATATAGCTACAAATCTAGGCCCACTAGTTGATTTTCATTCGAAAGTATCGGAATGTGATCGATCGTTTTCGACCTTGATCGATATACTTGATGTTCGCCAAATGGACACCACCGAAAATGAAATTGATCAGATTACTGAATCCGCACAACAAGCATTTGACGCGTTATTGAAGTCATCTGAAAACGTCTCAGCTGATCCAAGGGTTGAATACCATGCGACTCGTTCCAGGCATACTTGGGAAGAGCTTTTGTCGATAATCAAAGAAAATAAATCCGAACCGCAAAATGATCTCCGTCGATCAACCACTCGGGGCAGCAACCCTCTTTCAAGTTCGGTAAGGCCCCCTATCTCGAATCGATCGAGATCTCGCCTGGCCACCGTTTCCCGTGCACCGTCATTGAAAACTTCCACTCCGAACTCCTCCATCCCCCGCGCGAGACAACCTAGTATTATCAGGAATCAATTTGAGAGCCCTACTGTGTCTGATTCCCCGAACGGCTTCATGAATTCGCCCTCTTATATGCCTAGCCGTCGATATGCGAAAACTTCACTGGACGCATCCCACGTCCGATCGAATCTCGTTATACCCAAGTGCGAATCAAATACCGCGGCAGCCTCTGTTCGATCAATGTCTCGACAGAGTGAAAGCAAGAACCCAATGAGCCCGAGGAGTAACACATCATTCACACAACCGCGCCAGCGGCTCCACTCCATCCAGAGCACTCCGACGCGACCTGCCGCCAAGCTTCTAGCTAACCGAACTTCCGGCACCACAAATATTACCCCAACCCCTTACAAACCTCAGCCCAATAGAAATATTGATAAGCTTGTTGGAAATGTTGTGAACAAACTGGCGGTAAGCTGCTTCATCCAGCCTATTAAAATCTGTACCGTTGGCTGATCTTTTCTTTATGTGATTCAAATTATGTAGCGAAATCAATTCACCGTACATGTTGCGCCTGCGGATGGCTGGGAAGACAATAGCGGAATGTATTGGATTGGGGATAAGATCTATTTCTGTCGGATTCTGAGGTCACAAACTGTGATGGTGAGGATAGGAGGAGGTTGGAGTGAATTATCTGCGTGAGTGCCTATAGATATTGATGAACTGACATGTTGCAAGCGAAAAAAAGGTCATAACCTTGTTTTTCTTACGCGCTCGCTTTCGTCACCTTTTTTTTTTTAGATTTCTGATGGAGCATCTCAGGTTAACAACCTTAAACAACACATCACAAATGGAGCTCAGAGCGACTGGAGGGTCAGAACGAGTGGCGTCAGGAGAACATACCAGACGTTCATCGACGAGCCACTCGATGCTATTGCCAGGTTCTGTTATAAGCTCGTGCGATTCAAGCCCCCATAGCCGACCAACTAACGACGGGAGACGATCAGATTCTTCCAACTCCACTCCCACGTCTTCTATTGCTACCGTGTTAATCAATACGTCTCATCAGGCTCGGACGAGCAATGGTCCATCCCCTAACGAAAGAATTAACCTCAGTCACTCCACCTCGCAACCAGCCTCATTTTCATCCACTCCTACCGAAACCATCCAAATGTTTTTAAGAAAAGCTGAAAATCGCAGTTATTTATCTAACAATTACATCCCGTCTCCCCACAATGATGGCCCATCAACCACCGACGCAATCCTGAAATTCAATCGTTCCAACTTTCCCCCACTTCCAGGCTCTAAACTTGAACCATCTGCTTTGCCAGCTTCTCTGACCCCGAGTCATCATTCTAGTCCGAGTTTAAACTTGAATACTAATACTAATACTAGCAATAACAAAACTTCATCCCTTCGGCATTGGAAACCTTAGAATCAACAGCTTAAATATATATCTAGATATATATATATATTTATTTATATACCAATTTGCTCGAATATTCATGTACAATCAATCAGTTGCGCATCATTTTATGGACACTCTCACAGTTTGTATGTTAGAAATGGCTTGCTTCTATTTTCGTTTCTTATCACCGCTCCTAGAATATCCAGCTGACTAGATTACCAATACCATGTCCACCATTGCAATTGTTATAGAAGATATATTTGTACATATAACTTGTTGGTTCATTCAAATATTCAGTTTTTTTTTTTTTTTTTCACTTCGTTTGCCATCAACATTGATTTAACTTATATTATTACTATCTTTTTATCACTTCACTAGATTGCATGCATTCATGTAATAAGACACATCTAAGCTACTTCATACGCATCAAATCAAAAGATTAAGTCCCCTATCGAGCTTGATTCAAGCAGTTTGTCTTTCATCATATGTGAGGCTTATTATATAAGCCACTTGAATCTACTCATAACTTTCACGCTCTTGGACTGAACGAATTCAGACCAAAAAATTGAATGAAGTCTGCCGGTTTTCACCCTCTTGAGCTTTCAAGCTACAGGGTTTCCATGTGATGTGTGAAATTGACACGACACAAGAGGCGCATTGATTGAAATGATTAATCTCATTGTTTGAAATTAAAGAATATAAAAAAAGTGAAAAGGGAACTGCAAAAAAGAAAAGCAATCCAGGAGGTGATAAAAGTTGATTTTAGGATCAACAAGGGTACCGTTTCTACGTCTAGACTGAAGAGTTGATGCAAGGTATAGAAAGGACAAATTGAATGATAATTAACGACATAAAAGTGAGGGAAATGACTAAAAAAAGTTATGCGTCATCACGGTCAGACTCCTCTTCGTCCATTTGTGGTGTGGGTTGAGAAGACGAGATGAGTGCAGAAACATAAGCTTGCGCTTTCTGGATCACTAGATCTTGACTCTCTTTGTCCCCATGCTAAACGATTCCCATTCAAGAGAGCAGAAAAGAAGTCAAGTCAGTAACAAAAAGATATCTATGAGCCATTCTTCTACCGAGGGATTCCCGAGAGGATTTGTAACGCAAAAACAAAACTCACAGTTTGTTCAAAGGAAAGCCATTTCTTGAAGATTGATTTCATCCGCTCTGAGTGAGGAGATACAAAAATAAGCCGCTGACACAGGATGATAGTTGATTCAAGTTCAAAATAGGGGGATACGTACTTGAATTGAATTTCAAAGCCAACATCCGGGAAAACAAGCTGCGAATCAATTCAGGCGCGGTGCCGGACTTGATTTCCAAGTCAAGATAAACGTTCCACAGGTCTAGGCGTTTAGGGTAGCTTGCAACCAAGCCTTCAAATAACGTCCTGCCTCTTTCTTGGTCACCGAATTTAAATTCTAGCTGCGTGAATTTACCAATGGTTTTTACATCTGATTAAGATATAAAAAAAAAATCAAAGTTTATGTTTTAGTATAAGTATGTCAAACGCAACATCTCTTGAAGGAGAGATCTTGATTTTCTTTTTAGGAAAAATAAGAACGATCAAGAAGGTAACTTACGCTTGTGTTTAGGTAAACTCTTCAAACTACGAGATAGCAAATCCGCAGCCTGAGTATGTCGATCGTTCTTGAGACAAAATTCACCATACAAGCTCCAGGCCTTCGAACTGTCACGGAATTTCTTGACCGCTTGACTGTAAGTCTCGTCAGCTTTCTATGTAAGCAAAGTTGAAAAAACCGTATGGTTAGTAAGTCCCAAATCTAACCGCCCAGATAACTATTTTTTATATGTGCGACCACAAGAAGGATGAATGGAGAATCAGGCCACTTACTTCTGTCTTTCCGCTTTGGGCATATATATCGGCCACCTTAAGCCAGACAGTCTTGGAGTCATTCGATACGGATGCCTCGTTGAAAGTTTGAGAGAACTGCTCCGGAGTGCCGTAAGTGTTTTCCAAGTCAAGGAGGGAAATCCAGACTTTCCATTTCTCGGCTTCCTCGCGGTAATGGATGGCCTCTAATGCTCTTCTTGCTGTCTGACGCGCTTGGGGGATATCAGCCTTCTGGATATAATGAAAAATGAGTCGGTTCCAAAGGCGAGATGAATTAGGCGATTTGACCAGTAACTTTTCGAGCTCATTTACCGATTGGTGTTCGGTAGGTCTAGTAGTAGCTGACTCCTCTTCGGATGAATCATCCGTGTCCGTAGATGCTTCATCATCTGTTTCGGTCATTTTGTTCGACTGACCCGCCGCTGATCGTTTGGTATCCCAGTTGAAGCCAGTAGACAACGGCAAAGATGGCTCAGCGAAATCAATGTTAGCAGTCGGTGGTTTTGTCCTTCCGTTGGGTATATCAACTTGTGATTTTCCAGGTAGCGAGTGTTTTCGATTTGAAGCGTCATCATCATCATCATCATCATCATCAGTGTCTTCATCGTCAGAGCGATTGCTGGTGATTTCAATGACATCTGGATGTTGAGTTTTTATATGAGTATTTCCCTCCGGGTCTACAACCGAGGGTTTGATTGTAAAGCTAATCTTTTTCTTTTGGGCGTCGATGGAAATGACTGATGCCCTCAATTCCATACCTTCACTATAGGCATCGCTCCAATCGTCTTTGTGCTTCTCGAATTCTTCTTTACTGTCGTAGATTTGACTGATGTGACATAGACCACTGATTTTGGTACTCTGCGGGATTGCGAGGAACATGCCGTACGACGCAATTTTGTTGACTTTGGTTGAAATCATTTGACCTGATTGGATTTGCTCCCAGGTAAGGACACCTTTGGGAAGGCCAGGGTTTTTGCGGAGACTGACATGGAATGAATTCAGTTTGGTCGAAGTGATTTTTCCCGAGACAACTTGTCCGACGCGAAATTCACTCTTCCAGCACGGAATGTCTTCATCAAACAACTCGGAAGCAAGAACTTTTGCGCGTATGTTCGTACCCACTTGCAGGATCAGACCGCTGTCTGACACTTTCTGCACAAATCCCCGAACGGTTGCGCCAATTCGGAGATCTCCATACCGGCGAATGGGACGATCCTTGACAGGACTCTTTGAGGGTTCTCCGGTCAACTGGTTGAAATCGGATGGGCGCACGGATAGATAAGTGATATGTGATTTCGTATCGACTTGAATGACGCAAGCTGTTACTTCAGAGCCCTCCTTCAAGGCATGCGGTTCGTCGTAATCGTCAGTTGAGTCGGTATAATCGATTACAAATCTATGCGCTGGTGCTAGAATTTCGATGGGGGTCACTTTCACACCAAGAGCATCTTTATTACCAATACGACATTGCAATGTGCTGCCAATCGACAATTCAGTGACAGAAGGCGGGAGAGGGTGAGGAGCAGAGGCAAATCCCACTATTACAAGTCCCTTGTCAGCGTTTGTTTTCTTGACCACGAGCTTGGGAATCTTCAGGCCTTCAGTGAGCTTCTTTTCAAGGTTCTTCTCGTTGACTTTCCAATGGCCTGCTAGAACTTGTGACGAAATAATTCCTTGACTGAGGATATCGGCTCCCTTATTTTCGTCCCCTTCTTTCTGCAAAGAGAGTACCACGTTCTTTTCGTGTATGGCTATAACCGTCCCAATGACGGGATCGCCCACCTGAATCTCGATAGCCGGGATAACTTTTTCAGACGGGGCGAACTTGAGATAATAACATTTTCTTTCTTCGGGCTTCCCATTCTCGGGTTTCTCGCAAATAGACAAGTTATAGATATAATCACCGTTCTTCAATTCCGATCGGAGCTGCTCCACAGATATCCGGCGAGACTTGGCCAATTGCTTGTGGGCCATAACACCCTTGTGTGTGGCATACCCTTCAGTACCTTCTTTCCTCAGGCTTAGAACTATGCTCTTCTCAAGTATCTTGAAAATTTTACCAACAACACGGTCTGAAATGGAAAGCGACTCTGGTTCGGGTGGCGTGTAAGAAAATTCGTCAACAGGTTCGCCAAGTTGGGGGTTCGGAAAACCAACGATCAACAAGCCTCGTGGAAGATCGTGGTAAATCTGCCTTAACCCAGAAATTACCTCTCCAATGTAAATCTGCGTCTTCAATTTATTGAGGGGAACCTTTCGATGCTTAGCGAGTACATCAATTGGGAGGAAGCCTTCGACATAGCATTCTGTCGAGGACTGGTTGTCCCGACGTAAGTTGAGGACAAGGGTCTTTTCATGTATAAATCGTACAGATCCAGTCATCCAGCCTTGAGGTTTCTTGCTTGGCTCGTACCCTACCTTCAAGAAGGGTTTTCCATCGTCTTTCCGCTTAACGACCAAATCTTTCACCTCATCACCTGACTTCAAATGGGCTTTCAAATCTTGAGGGCTGAGACCGTACTTTGAAGCAAGTATATCTACCATGATGATACCTTTGAGAGGGTTACTAGTACTGGGTTCATCACCCAAGCGGTGCAAATCCAGTCGGACATCTTGTTGACGTACTGTTCTTACAAAGGCGGTGACTTTATCTCCGACATCAAGTACGGTTGGGGTTTTGATCACAGACATGTCAGGTTTTTCAAACTTGGAGCTGGCGAAGATGTGTCGTTTTTCGGGGTCTACTCTCGTAATCTTGACTTGGATTAAATTTCCGGGAGTGAAGAGTGATTTAAGTGATTCGCCACGTGCTACACTGAAGAAATGTAAAATGAAGTCTTGTTAGGCTGTATAACTTCATTGATCTCGGTATTCAGAATCAAATTACTCACTCGGTTTCGCCACTGGCAACCAGGGCTTTGATGCGACCAAAAAATTCAACCAGCATGAATTTTTCCTCGACTTTCGCTACTATCGCATCGGTAATTACACCAACTCGAGCTGTCTCGTAGGTGGTGATCATTTCTTTGGAATGGACTAGTGCTTTGCGTAGAGTTAACACGACCTGGTCTTTCTCCGGGTTAGTGTGGAGGACCTGCAAGAAAGGAGATGCAGAACACTCGTCAGAACGACACTGACAAGGGTGAGAGTAATAATGATAATAAGATGATGAGAGAAACCAACCCTAGCTTTTACTTTGGCTCCTGGGATAAATTTTTTCTCGGGATGGCGTTGCCGGACATCGGAGTAATGGTCGGGCCAAACGACAGCATCGATCCCCCCTTCGATTGTTATGATGAGATTGGTAGGAGTGAGTTTTTTGACTGTGCCGGTGATCAAGGCACCAATCGGAATGTCCTCAGAGCTCAGAAAAGGTTGCTCGACAACGCTGGGCTGGAGGGTTAGCTGTAGAATACCATCGATAGGAGAGATTCCTGTGACTCGAGCCTTGTGAGTCGTGCCGATTTTGTAAGGACCGCTATCTTGTGAGAGGCTAGGTAAGAAGGAATCGGAAATTGAAGCGATATGTGCAAAGGCGACTGGAGATTCGATTTCGATGGGGTGTCCCTCTGCACTGTGACTACAAGTTACATATACCCCCCATTCCTCATCAACGCGAAAGATGCGGACAGTTTGAAAGATATAACCGATGGGGTATCTGAGTAGCTGATCGATCTTATCGGCTTTGAATAGTTCAGCATTTTGTAAGTGAGGCGGTAATCCTGGGGAATCGAGTTTGAGCACGTGATCGAGAAAGCTCAAGCTGAAGATTTTAGGTTCTAGTATTGACTCATTTCCTTCGAGTGATATGTGACTCTTCGAAGGGGTTGTATCCCATAGTACTCGAGCACGAAGTTTATCCCCGACTTTAAAACTTGAACTAAGATCACATCCAGTTGTTGTGTGACAGCCAAGGTGGGGAATATGGATCGTACCCTTAAAAAATCCTAGGAAGGTCACGTTGAGACCTTGACCTGGTATTACTGAGGTGATATGACACGAGACCATGTGAAGCGGTAGAATGGAATCGATGTTGGTAGCCGCAGTGAGTGCTGATCGAGAGACATCTTCCTCGTTGACTGAGACCACGCAAGTTGCCCCATTTTCAGAGAGTTTGCTGATTCTACACCAAATAATTTGCCCCACTTCCCATTGTTGGGATGAATCATCGTCTTGCTGAGTATCGGTAGCTTTGTTGGCGTCTGGGAAAGAGACGAATGCGGTGAGATTATTGGAAGGAAGTTGAGATGATTTAGTAGAATGTGAGTTCGAATCGACAGAGATTCCGAGATCGATGATGTAGCCTCGATCTTCGATGGATTTGACTGCACCGGTGAGGGTCATACCATTCTGTAAATCTGATTTATCGATTCCAGAGTTGATATGTACTGGATCCAAGGTGAGAGTGACTCTTAATGCGGAACGAACCAGTGGAGATACTCGAAGATTGTCTTTTGTAATTTCCGCGGTAGTTTTGACGCTGGAAGGAGAAGACGGGATTAATTTTAGTCAGCTACGGATAGCAATACGGGGGTTTTTTTTTGGCAATATTACATTGTGGATATAAGACTAACACAGAGCAACGGATCCATTGACCAACGGTGAACATTTCATCTAATCCTTTGAGAGAGTTTGGGTTATGGTCGCTATCGCTGCTACTACTATGCTGAGATTCTTCTTCTTCTTCTTCCTCAACGGTCTGTTGTAGTCTTTCAGTGTAGTAAGAGGATATTTCTGTGATGGGCACGTGTCCGACTAGTTGACCTGGTAGTGCTACGATGAGTTCGAGTGGTCTGACTTGGATGATCATGCCAGCAAGCTTGATACCGGGGATGAGACGTTTATGATTGAGATGCTCGATTCGATAAGCATCTGGGATATGATGACTGAGTTCGTCATTATCATCGGCTCTTATCTTACCTTTCCGTTTGAGTGAGTCGTTTGTTTTAGATTCAGATAGGGTACGTTTCTTGGGGCGTGAATTGGCTTCAGAGGGGCGTGTAAGTGACTGGAGATGTTGTTCCGCTTCCTGCGCTCCATCCCTCCTTGCTTCTGCTTGTTCGTATGCTGTCAGGTGGATTCCGCCGCCGCGAGGAAAATCGATCTCTTCTGTAGTCGTTGGGAATGGAGGGTTGGTTGGTTTCTTGTTGTTTGTTTTGGTAGTTTTTTTGCGCTTGTCTTGATCGTTCGAATCCTCTTTCTTCTTCTTGAGGGTATCCTTGCTGGAGACACTCTTTTCATGCTTATCGAGTGAGACGAGCTGTTTCTTGGGGTTATCCGCGTTCAAAGGTAGTTTGGTCTCCCCGTTGTTCGAGTTCTGATCTGATCGCTTTATTTTTTTCGTCTTGTTCGATGCTGGTGGGGAGTCAGTGTTGTTCGCAGCTGCTTCTCCGTTGACTGATGTGTTTTTCCTCTTCTTCGCCATCTCAACAGGAATGTGTTAGTTACTCAATTGTGGATGTTCTTGGTTGACTGTTGTGTTCAGAAAAGTGTCTCCACTTGATGACCTGAAACTTGAAACACACTTTGCATACCGTATGCAATATCAGATTTCCACTGGCCCAGTTGTGGGTTCCACGCCAAAAAGGTCTCTCGTCCCACAAAGTAGTATTCACAACACAAAGGTCTTCACAAACGCGATCACATGCTTTTGCAAAATGCGCTCCATCTCAAGAGTGAGAGCATTCGCATTGATTCGGTTCAACTTTGGGCTAGCTAATTCTAAGGTTCCGATCCGGACCCCGCAAAACCCGCAACATCCGACCAACCCGCGGATCGGATCAGGGTGCGGGACGGCTTTTTGGAAATCCGGTATCCGGCCGGATAGCTCCAAAGGGTCTAGCAAGGCCTCTGAGACCATCTGAAGACTGTTTTTGGCATTCAGATTGGCCTCAACAGAAGCTTTGAGGCCTTCCGCGGCTGGGTTTCACTAAATCAAGACCAAAAATAGGCGACAACGGCTTTTTTTTGGTGTTTTTACACGTATGATTGTTGAACAAGTAGAAAAAAAGGAACCCAAGCGTGTTTCCTGCTTGTTTCTTGGACTTATTCCTCATAGCTATCAAGTCATTAACCTAATAAAAAATGATTTTTGGTCACAAGTGGCCGTCAAGTCATTGAAAAATGACAAAATCTTGGTGCCTGAAAATCCGGTAAAACCCGCACCAGGGCCGGGTATCCGCCAGGTTCGGCTGCGGATGGGCGAAATCCGGATCCGAGGCGCCGGATCGGAACCTTAGCTAATTCACGGTGCGGAATTTAGTGTCGCATTCTGCTGTGCGACACCCAGGGGTTACACAATTGTGCGACATGTTGCCTGCCAAAAAATTGAAATTTGGGAATGCGACAGGCGACTTGTTGCTTCAGCTGTCGCCTGTTGTCGCTGTTATGGCGTGTTTTTATAGGACCCTGGCATGCCACTATAAATGTCAGTAATGAAAATGTATGAAATTTTGGGCAAAAACTCAAAATGTTACTCATGAAAA
This sequence comes from Puccinia coronata f. sp. avenae, assembly GCA_002873125.1. Classification (NCBI taxonomy): domain Eukaryota; kingdom Fungi; phylum Basidiomycota; class Pucciniomycetes; order Pucciniales; family Pucciniaceae; genus Puccinia; species Puccinia coronata. The sequence goes on along the minus strand of PGCI01000224.1, from coordinate 45,832 downwards.
GCGTATGAAAGAGCTTTTTTGGGGCTAAGCATACTCATGGAAAATGTATGTAATTTTTCCTGGAGCAGCGGGGTTAGTAATTAGAAATGTATGCCAGACCTGTGGTAGGTTCCAAAAAAACCTCCCTGTACCCCCCGCCCCCCTTGTCCAATGTCAGCAATGAGGATCCTGTTGGCTTAGAAAAAAGGCCTCCCAGCACTCTTCCTATATCAACCTCACATTGTGGTTGCTGTTGGATTACAAAGCTCATCTCCTACTGCTTCCATTTTTCCACACCTTGAAACAGTGCATCATGATCGCCAGTTATTTCCAATCACTGAAGGGTTCAATATTGTTGATTTTGTATTGAATTGTGTATATATCCCCAAGCAACTTCAGCCTCTTCTTCTTTCCATTTCTTTTTCTCCATTCTTAGAGCATTGGGAAAAAGAATTTAAAGGGTTTTTCAAAGAAGAAAAAAATAACTTGGCAAAATTTGAGTGGATTGTAGTCAGTCAAACTGACATTAATGTTACATTTTTAGTGACTTATGCTTCTTGTTTTTTTTTTTGATTTCCATGTGAACACCTTTGAACCTAGCTGAAATGAATAACTACAAAGAAAAAATTCGAGTGGATTGTAGTCAGTCAAACTGACATTAATGTTACATGTTTAGTGACTTATGCTTCTTGTTTTTTTTTTGATTTCCATGTGAACACCTTTGAACCTAGCTGAAATGAATAACTACAAAGAAAGGGGGGCTTTGGGCCTCCTCACAGCGGAAAAGAATGTTACTCATGGAAAATATATGAAAAATTTGGAAAAGTGCTGAGCCTACTCTTGAAACGTGTATGAATGGTCTTGAAAAATGTATGAATTTGGGCAAAATCCCAGATTTCTCATTACTGACATTTATAGGGGCTTGCCAGGGTCCTGTTTTTATTAGTTTATATTTTATTATAGTTTTAGTCAGGTTTGTCCGACATGGGATCGGACAATTCTGTCCGATGCCATGTCGAACAAACCTGGTTCAATGGGTTTGTCCGACATGGGATCGGTCAATTTTGTCCGATCCCATGTCGAACAATGATGTTTCATGAGTTTGTCCGACATGGGATCGAACAGGTTGTTCAATCCCATGTCGGACAACATCTGTCCGATGAGTTTTTACTCATCGGACAGATTGTTCGATTCTTTTGAATCAGTCGCCGAGCAGGCCAGTGATGAGTTCAGTTCGCGAGCAGGCCAATGACCTGCTCGGCGAGCTCAGTTCGCGAGCAGGTCACTGGCCTGCTCAACGAACTGAGTTCGCTAGCAGGCCAATGACCTGCTCGGCGAACTGAGTTCGCTAGCAGGCCAATGACCTGCTCGGCGAACTGAGTTCGCGAGCAGGCCAATGACCTGCTCGGCGAGCTCAGTTCGCGAGCAGGTCACTGGCCTGCTCGGCGAACTGAGTTTGCTAGCAGGCCAGTGACCTGCTCGCGAACTGAGCTCGCCAAGGCCAGTGACCTGCTCGCGAACTGAGCTCGCCAAGCAGGTCATTGGCCTGCTCGCGAACTCAGTTCTGTCAAGATGTTGTCATGGGTCCACCCAGTGAATCCAACTGTAAGTACCGCCCCAAACCAAACCAGGCTAGAAGACCCTGTTGTTACCAGCTTGAACTGATGACTATACCTGCATACCATCCAACAGATGACGCTTTCATTGCAGACGCTATCAACCAGCCCAGGCCGAGCCACAATACCATCAGCACTTGGACCCTTGAGGTTCCTGATGCCTAGTGACGAAACGGCCTGTACCTGTAAGTGCTTTACCTTCATGGCGAAGCTATAAAGAGAACATGAGCCTCGGCTAAAAGCCTTTTCTTTCTCCCTACGCTCGCACCTCACTTAGCTCGCAGTCACTCATACTCGTAGCCTACCATCATCACGCCTCGTGCCTAAAACCTCCCAGCGTCACTTCATCACATCTATCATATCACCTCACTCACACCATCCTACTCACTCAGCCTCGTCGAAGATCTCGTGCCGACCCTGCTGTTATTCTTCCATCTACATTTTCTCTCGTCACTAAGACCATTTACCTCCTTCTCTTTTGACTCCAATTAAACTATCTTTTCCTTGTTTCTTATAAAAAACAAAACCCCTTTCTTTACCTTTCTTCCCTGCCGTTTAGCGTGTACGCTCTGCTTCTAGGTATGCTAGTTGCACCCTTTCTCTCTCACATGTCATTCCTTTATCATGTTCTGTGTAAATGGTCCTAATATGAAATCCTTCTAGTTCTTGCAATTACTTTAGATTTACAGTCTCGAACTCCAAACGAACCCGACAAGCAGGAACCGATAGAAGCAGAGACGATACAGTGGCTTCAACTACTGGCACCATCTTTACCAAAGACGATCTCAAGATCCTTCCTACTCTCATTGGTAGCAGCAACTATCCGATCTGGGCAAATCGCATGCAAGCCTTCTTCACTCACAAGAAATTATGGGACACTGTCATCCGAAACCCAGGCGCAAATCCCAATGCACGTACTCGAGAACTGCTTTCTGAAACCGCGCATATCCTCGTGCAAAAGATAGGCGATCGCATCTACAACGGTATCGTTACTCCTGAAAGGATGCTCAATGGACACGAGATATGGATGAAGATCAAACGCGTCTATGGCACAAGCACCGCACACAACGTCACCAGAGCTCTTACCCGTTGGCAAAATCTTCGCTTTGACGGGAATCTCAACACCTTCGTTGAGCAAGTGGAGTCTTGCCTTGAACAATTTGACGCTATCAGCCACGTTCAAGGTGAGGGAGCCATCTGTGGAGCAATTATCGCGAAGATCTCAGTCAAGCGAGGAGGTTTGACCGACTCCCTCATCATGAACGATCAACTCATGGGCAGCTCGGAGCTCCTGATTGAAAAACTCAAAGACCTTGCGAATCATGATGAGTTTACTCACAAGAACAACCACTCTGAACGATCAATCACTGCTCTCAGCAACCACGCTCGCACTCGCCCCATAACCTGCAAGAATGGTGTACACAACCCCAACGCGGCACACCCTGAGTCCAAGTGTTGGTCACTTCACCCTGATCAGCGGCCTGTCAGAAGGATCAATAACCGACACGCCAACAACTCCTCAGGCGCAAACAGTAATCTCACCACCCGAATCTCCGATCCTTCCAGCGAGTACGATAAACCCGCCTTTGCCAATTACACCATTGCCCAGTCTTTCTCCACACAAGTAACCCATCTCAAACCAGTGATTGACACAGGCGCTTCGCATCACATGTTCAACGACGAGAAGTTTTTTCTTGACTCGTCTCCGTGTCACATTCCCATCAGCACCGGTCATGGATCAGATGGATTAGTTGCTGAACAGACGGGAACGGCCGCCGTCATTCAGGACTCGGGCAAGATCGTTCTTCTGGAAGGAGCACTCTACGTACCGAACCTTACCCGCAATCTCATCTCCTTGGGAAAGCTAATTAGAAATTCCGTTCTCATTGAAAAGGTTGGAGGATCTCACGTTGTCAACATCGACGACGTGATCAGGTTCACGTGCAGTATGATCAACGGTGTCCTTGAGGTCCACTCCCACATTGGGCCAGTCTCCGCACACTACGCTGCTATTTCCCTTGCCACTCATTCCGCTCCCACCACTCCATTTCGGACCTGGCACAGCCGATTAGGACACGCAAGTTTTGCTCGCATCAGAGCGGCTGTCCCCAATGAGAAGCTTGAGATTACTGGGCACTGTGATCCGTGCATGAAAGGAAAACTCACTCAACTCCCTTTCCGAGGACACTTTGACCCGACTCAGGTCCCTCTTCAAGTTATCCATGGGGACATTGTTGGTCCTATCACCCCGTCCACTAACTCAGGAAAGCGCTACTTCCTCACGCTGGTGGATCAGCACACCGGTTACATCTCGGTCACTCTCCTGAAACAGAAATCGGAGGCGATGGACGCTTTTCTTGCCTTCAAAATCTTCTTCGAGAAACAAACTGGCCACTTCATCAAAAAGCTAATCACTGATGGGGGTGGAGAGTTTGTCAACAAGAATCTCAACAATGCGCTTGAGTCGTTCGGGATCCAGCATAACATCTCGCCTCCCTACACGCCACAACACAACGGTGTTGCTGAAAGAGCGAACAAAACAATTATTAACATGGCGAGATGCATGTTATCACAGTCAAACCTTGCTAAGGAATGGTGGGGTGAGGCCGTCCGAACCGCCATGGCAGTCACTAACTGTCTGCCCTCCGTTCGCCGCGGCAAGGTCTCGCCAATCCAGCTCATGTTTGGTAAAAGGCCTAACTATGGGGTCTTTCGACCGTTTGGCTGCAAGACTTGGATGATCAAGCCAAAACACCTCCGAACCACCAAGTTTGACTCGGTGTCGTGGGACGGCATAGTCATCGGTTACAGCAATGACTATTCGGCATATAAAGTCATCCGTCTCCCCGACAAGTCCATCATCGAAACCAAACATGCTTATTTCGATGAATCAGTCTTCCCGACTCTTGGGGCCCTCAACCCCAGCGTCGATCACTTTCCACACTCCGGCTTACCCGACTTCGAGAGCGCGGCCCTCTTCCCGTTTCAGGAAGAAGATAACCTCAATACGTTTCAGGATGAAGGGGGAGCTCCGGATGAACAGGAGGAGGAAAGAATGGTGTTGGATAATGATGAAGTGCATGAACAGGAGCAGCCCTTGGAGGATCAAGCCGAAGTTCCGGTTAGCTCTTGGGAGGACTCATTGCCTGCGCCACCACCTCGACGATTAATAATCCATGGTCCTAGGCACCCCACTCTGATCAACAGCTCCGTTGACTCAGGCAATATCCTTCGCTATTCCCGTCGTCCTGCGGTTGCGTTCAGCGCTCATACTGTTGAACCAAGAAACCACCTTCAGGCTATGAACAGCAACGACAAGGATGAGTGGGTCAAGGCGGAACAGCGGGAGATCGACAACATGTTGGCTCACAACGTTTGGAATGAAGTACCTGCTCGCCCGGACATCGTCAGCATCCCATCCACGTGGGCGTACAAGAAAAAACTTGGATCCAACAACGAGGTCGTCGAATTCAAGGCACGCATTTGTGCTCAGGGTTTTCGCCAAACTCATGGCTTGAACTTTGACCTCAAGTACGCTCCCACAGGCAAACCTTCATCTCTCCGACTCCTCCTCTCCTTCGCAGTCTCGAGTCAGCTCCTCATCCACCAACTGGACGTCAAGTCAGCATTCCTCACCTGCGACTTAGACGAGAAAGTTTATCTCACCCCACCTGCGGGTTATCGAACAGGCGCAAACGTTTTTCTTGCGCTCAACAAAGCCATCTATGGGCTCAAGCAAGCATCCCTTGCGTGGTACAACCGCCTCAGGAACTTCCTCGTCAAAATTGGGTTCTCTGCATCAATAGCTGATCCTTGTGTTTTCTGGCGCTCCAGTGATCTCACATGGATATTTGCCCACGTCGACGACTTGATTATAATCAGCAAACAACCCGAGACGTTCGTCAAACAGATGTCCGCCGAATTCCAAATCAAATATATGGGCGCTGCTTCATTTCTTTTGGGCATGAAGCTGGAGCGGGTCAGCAATGGCTTAATCCTGCACCAGAATCAATACATAGAACGCAAACTGAGCGAATTCAACTTCACCGAGTTTCCTCCATCCACTTGCCCCATCGATCCTAAGTCGCATCTTCAGAAAGCCACTTCGGACGAACTAGCCCAGTTTGCGGCCCTAGGTGTCAACTACCGAGCGCTAGTCGGATCACTCAACTACCTCGCTATCCTCACCCGGCCGGATATCGCCTACTCTGTCAGCAAGTTATCACAATTCTTAGAGCAACCCGGTATCTCCCACTTCAGAGCAGCTGTTCAAGTCTTCCGGTACCTCCATCACACGAAGAGTCTCGGTCTTCTCTTCGGTACGGGGGGCTCTGAACCCCTCATCATCTCGGTCGATGCTGATTGGGGCAACTGCCCTGACACCCGTCGATCACACACGGGATATCTGGCCACTCTCAACCATCACATCATCTCGTGGAAATCATGCAAGCAATCCACTATATCTCTCTCTTCCACCGAGGCAGAGTACAAGGCTCTGTCTGACGCTGGCAAAGAGGCTTATTGGCTCATCAATCTGTGTCAGGAGATCTTTGAAGACAGTCCCGTCAAAACCGCAGTCATTGAAGTGGACAACCGAGGCGCCATCGATCTGGCCCGCAGTCAAGTCAGTCAGAACGGTTTCCGGACCAAGCATATGGACCTTCGGCTTCATCACATCCGTGATCTGATCTGTGCCAAGACTATCAGCCTCAAGTACGTCTCTTCGGCCAGCAACTCCTCCGATTTCCTGACCAAACCGGTTGGTCGAAGCAAGATCAATCGTTCCCTTCAGTCTCACACCGCCACTGCTCTCAACATCGGTGCTTCTCACCCAACGGTTCCAAGCATGGGAGCCTGTCAAGATGTTGTCATGGGTCCACCCAGTGAATCCAACTGTAAGTACCGCCCCAAACCAAACCAGGCTAGAAGACCCTGTTGTTACCAGCTTGAACTGATGACTATACCTGCATACCATCCAACAGATGACGCTTTCATTGCAGACGCTATCAACCAGCCCAGGCCGAGCCACGATACCATCAGCACTTGGACCCTTGAGGTTCCTGATGCCTAGTGACGAAACGGCCTGTACCTGTAAGTGCTTTACCTTCATGGCGAAGCTATAAAGAGAACATGAGCCTCGGCTAAAAGCCTTTTCTTTCTCCCTACGCTCGCACCTCACTTAGCTCGCAGTCACTCATACTCGTAGCCTACCATCATCACGCCTCGTGCCTAAAACCTCCCAGCGTCACTTCATCACATCTATCATATCACCTCACTCACACCATCCTACTCACTCAGCCTCGTCGAAGATCTCGTGCCGACCCTGCTGTTATTCTTCCATCTACATTTTCTCTCGTCACTAAGACCATTTACCTCCTTCTCTTTTGACTCCAATTAAACTATCTTTTCCTTGTTTCTTATAAAAAACAAAACCCCTTTCTTTACCTTTCTTCCCTGCCGTTTAGCGTGTACGCTCTGCTTCTAGGTATGCTAGTTGCACCCTTTCTCTCTCACATGTCATTCCTTTATCATGTTCTGTGTAAATGGTCCTAATATGAAATCCTTCTAGTTCTTGCAATTACTTTAAGTTCGCCGAGCAGGTCATTGGCCTGCTCGCGAACTCAGTTCGCCGAGCAGGTCATTGGCCTGCTAGCAAACTCAGTTCGCCGAGCAGGCCAGTGACCTGCTCGCGAACTGAGCTCGCCGAGCAGGCCAGTGACCTGCTCGCGAACTGAGCTCGCCGAGCAGGTCACTGGCCTGCTAGGCAAACTGAGTTCTCGAGCAGGTCATTGGCCTGCTCGCGAACTGAGCTCGCCGAGCAGGCCATTCACCTGCTCGCGAACTGAACTCATCACTGGCCTGCTCGGCGACTGATTCAAAAGAATCGAACAATCTGTCCGATGAGTAAAAACTCATCGGACAGATGTTGTCCGACATGGGATTGAACAACCTGTTCGATCCCATGTCGGACAAACTCATGAAACATCATTGTTCGACATGGGATCGGACACAATTGACCGATCCCATGTCGGACAAACCCATTGAACCAGGTTTGTTCAACATGGCATCGGACAGAATTGTCCGATCCCATGTCGGACAAACCTGTCGGACAGGCTTGTTTGACAAAGCATCGGACAATTGTGTCCGATGCCGTGTTGGACAAGCCCACCGGATGGGGTTTTTTTAGCGGTGATGGCATAATGTGAAAGTTAAGGATATTCATAAATCCCTTTTAGTTTAATAATTAATGATTTGGAATCTTTGGGAGTAATGGGCACACAGTTGCTGAGATGTTCACACATAAGTTTGGTATAATCAGTAATATCCACCCAAGAATAACTAACTCCTGATTGAACAGAACCAATGGCATGATTCCAAATTTGGTAATCATTTTTTCAACTATGAAAAAAATGAATATCAATTTTTTACTGATGTCATTGGGAGCAGTAGATACTTGCAGAGTTTTACTTGAACACATATAAGTGTGGTGGAAGCACTGCATCATGTGTGCAAGTATAGATCTGGATGTACTTTACCCAATGAAATAATTCAAAAGGTGGCAATCAAGTTTTGAATAGTTCAAAATTTTATAGAAAATTTGGGAAGCATCTCATTGGTTTTGGTGAATCCAGTGTTATACTTTCACACATATTACAGCAGTGCATGCTCAAAACTTATGTTTGCAACTTGAAATGCACTACAATCCACAACATGATTCAAAATTCAAGTTTTCAATGTTAAAAAATGATTGAAAATTGGGAATTATGTCATTGGTTGCAGTAGATGCAGATTTAATAGACTTTGACACACATAAATTTTGTGCAATCAGCAATCACTACCAGAAAAACTGCTTCAAGTGGGAGCAGTTGACATAAAATAGTACAAAGGCCCTTTTATAATATTGCATGTCAACTGCTGACAACCAAAGCAGTTTTTCTGACAGTGAATGTGTGTGAACATATAATTCTGCATTCACTGCTCCCAATGAATTCATTCAAAAGTTGAGGTTTTTCATATTTTAAACCTTCATTATCAACTATGTATGGGGGACCAGAAAGTTAAAAGTGAGCAGAGGAAATATGAAAAGTGGAGCAAATCAAGACTGAGAAGAGACACTTATTCCCCCATGAGAGACCAGCAAGGCGCAAGTGAGCACAGGATGTATGATAAGAAGTGGAGATGAGCAAGACTAAGAAGACAAAATCACTCAACTTAGTGGTGAAGCAAGGGGAAAAATACTAAATGAGTGAGGATAGAGAAAAAAACAGCACATGGGTACAATGTAGTAAAACTAAGTATGAGATGAGAAACACAGTCCTGCAGCATGTTCTCCTCTCCAAACCTAACCCAATCTGGTTTGATGGTTTCTGAATCTTTAAACTTTGGAATCATGACATTGGATGCTGTAAATCCAGAGTTATAATTTCACAAATATTAGAACATGCATTGAACATATGTCTACAAGTATAACTCTGCATTTACTGATCCCAATGACATAATTCAAAAGTGGAGAATCAAGTTTTTCAAATTTGAAAATATGAGTAACAACTTTGGAATCATGTTGGGTCCATTAACTCAATATTTATCCTTGTATGTATAATGCTGATTGCAACATACTATGTGTGTGTTATTTTCATTTTTGGAAATAATTGAAGCCAAATAATTGAAGCCAAATATTTTAGCAAACATGTACACAATATTTCCAGAAATTTCAAATCAATCACATACACCAGGGGAGAGGAGGGGGCACTCCCCAGGGAGTGCCATAGCTTAATTTAACCCTAGTTTTGGTCTGAACTCTGTCAGAAGTCAATCAGAGGTTGTTGATTCACTATTCCTTTCAATAAGCTGGTGAAATGGAGGTGAAATAATGATGAAGTGATGTGCTAAACATTGTGAAATTATCAACAAATTTTGTTGAATTTATTTTGAATTCTAGCTCAACTTAATCATGACTATGGACTACAATTGCGCAATAAATGCATGTTACACAGACATACTGGTCAACAGGCTGGGCCTCTCACGGATGATTACTAGTTTGTGTTGGTTATGGGGTGTGAAACCAATTTTGACAATGTCCCCCTATCCCGCTCAAGCGGGATAGGGGGACATTGTCAAAATTCCCTCTCACAAAAAACAGAAATGGAACATGAAGCTGAGAATATATAAACAAATGAAGAATCCCTCTTACCACAAAGTGTGTGGCAATGCAACATGATGTCCAGCTGAACCCTAACACTCCCTGGATTGACTTCAATCAGTTTTTGGACTGAGAGGGCTACCCTTTTGTCACATGTTGTGGTACAATTGCAGCCAATTTTTGCTAATGTCAGGGCAAATTCTTAGATTTATTTGGATGCAGAATTTTTTCAAAGAAGATCTTGGCCATGATGATCTTTTGGAACATTATCATCCTTCCTGAATACCTTTTTTGTACACTACTAAAATTTCAATCAAACAGTCTGGATTTTCACCAGAATGATTTTATCAATTGAAGAACACTTCAACTTGAATTACCAATTTGTTTTGAGTATCTTTTTTATACAGATTAAACTGAATTCCAGTCAAATTCCTGATGAGTTCAATATGGGTTAACCAATACTTTGTGAAGTTTGAAGAAAGATGTAGGGGAGGTATCCACCAGAGTTACAGAAAAAAGTTAAGCTATGGCACTCCCTGGGGAGTGCCCCCTCCTCTCCCCTGGTAATACAAGGGATTTCTCAATAACACAAAATTGGCACATTGTTGGTGGCATTCCTACAAAAAATGTTCACATATCTTGTTTTCCTGAGCTATTTGCTAACCCATTTTGGTTGAATTCTTCATTGGAGGACTTCCCTTCAACTCTGTAAAGAGATACAGAGTCAGATCTGTGAATTCAAAATCAGGTCTGTAGATTCAAAAGATAAAATTATATAGATCCCCCTGCAAAACTTTGATAAAAAAAATTAGAATTTGGAACTCTAGATCTGACTCTGCTGCACCTTACAGGGTCAAAGTGAAGCCCTCCCTTCCTCCATACCTCATCAACTATGTACACACCACAACTACAGATTTCAAATCAATATAACGGGAATGTCTCAATAAACTGAAATTTTTCCCTTTTAAGTGGTATTCCTTGCAAAAGTTACTCGTGTATCCGGTTTTGAATTTTCCTGCTCTAATGTATCTTGCTAAGTTTTTTCATTCCCCTATAGCTCACCAACCACCTACAAAATGCAGAAAATATTATCAAATTAATCATGTATAATGGATGACTAAATACCCCAAAACATCCACATCATAGATAGCATTCCTCACAAAGTTAATTACATATCCATTTTCCTACTCCAACCTATTTTTCCAAAAAACATTGATTCAGAAATAGCTCACCAACTGCCTACACAACACAGCCAAAATTTTCAACTGAATCAAATAAAAGGCCTACCTAAATATTAATACCCTGAAATATCCATATGTTTAGTGGAATTCCTCACAAAGTTATCTACACAGTGTTTCCCCCCATTTTGACAAAATTCTTTATCCCTCTAACACCCACCAACTACCTACAAATCAATTCCCAAAATTTCAAATTAATCCAATCAAAGGGCTTTCTGAGTACCTTGAAATTTTCACATGGTCAGTGGCATTCCTCACACGCACATATATTGGGTTTGCAACTAACCTTGGACAGGTTGCAGAAAATGAAAATCTGCAAAAGCAAAAAAACATTTTTTGCCCAAGGTTTCTGCCTGGAGTTTTTGCTCATTTTGTATTTTATAATCTCCAAACATTTTGGGTTTTGTAAAATGCAAAACTCAAACCCGCTGAACCCTTTCCATCAACATCTGTCAATCAGCTTCCCTTGGCAAACCAAACCCCCATCAGCAAACAAACACCGCTACAAATAGCCCATCCGGTGGGCTTGTCCAACACGGCATCGAACATGATTGTCCGATGCCATGTCGGACAAGCCAGTCGGAGAAGCCTGTCCGAGATGGGATTGGACAGAATTGTCTGATCCCATGTCAAACACTTTTGTTCGACTGGTTTGTTTGGCACAGCATTGGACAATTCTGTCTGATGCCGTGTCGGACAACATCTGTCCGATGAGTTAAAACTCATTGGACCATGACGTTCGACCATTTGGAAGTTGCTCAAAATATTTGAGCGACCTCACAATAGTCAAACAATGGGTCCGATGAGTTACGAACTCATCAGACAGTGGTTGTTTGACATGGGATCCAACACGTTGTCCAATCCCACGTTAAAGAAATCAGTCGAACAACCTTGTCCGACATGGGATCGGACAGAATGGTCCAATCCCATGTCGGACAAGATGGTTGGATTGGCTTGTCCGACATAGCATCGGACAATCCTGTCTGATGCCGTGTTGGACAAGCCCACCGGATGGGTCTTTTTCAGCAGTGAAAGATGGTGTTCAGACTCTATAGCCCAGGAATTAAAGTTGCCGCGGTACAAATGCTTATTCAAAATCAATCCTTTGACTCAATCCGGATCTCTTTGGGCAAAAGGATTTCACGACAATCTTTCAATCGATGGCTTTCTTTATACCAGGAGACATGTCGTGTTATTCGCAACCCCGAGGAATATGAAAACCAAGGATGGCCTGATCTCCTCACTCAGGAAGACAAGGATTTTATGAGTGAACTCATTGACACCAATCCTGGCCTGTTCTTGGATGAAATCCGTGACCAATTATACGATAACGCTGGAACAACAGTAAGCATTGAAACAATCCATTACTGCCTTACAAGAAAGCTTGGAATGACTCTCAAGAAAGCCAAGGTGTACAACATTCAAAAAAACTTGGTCCGCAAGTATGAATACATTGATGAGATGAGAAAAATCCCCACCAAGTTCCTAGTGTTCACAGATGAAAGTGCTGTCTGTAGCAAAGATCTACTTCGTACACACGCGCAATCTAAGAAAGGGCAACGAGCACTTAATTCCAGAACGATCTGAATCCTAAGAAGTACAGCCTGATCCCTGCAATATCCGTCTATGGTCTTCTAGAAATCACCGTCCTTGATGACTCAGTCGATCAGGAGGACTTTGAGCACTTTTTGAAGTGGCGTTTGGTCTGTTTAAAGGCTCCTTGTTGTTATCATATTGCTCTTTACTGACAAATCATTAATCCCCTCTGTTTTTAGCTTCCTAGGATGAACCCCTACCCAGCAATCAACAGCATTCTTTTCTTGGACAATGCTTGGGTACACACCAGGGGCCAAATTCCTGAACTGTGTGCAGAGGCTGGGGTTAGGATTAAGTATCTGCCGCCATACTGTCCCAAATTGAATCCAATAGAACTATGCTTTTCGGTCATCAAGTCGCACTTACGCCGAATGCAGGTTCTTGCACGAACATTCAACAAGGTTGAAGAAATCTATGCTTCAGCCAAGAAGCACATCACTTGACAGCTTTGCAATCACCTTTACCGCCACGCTGGGTACTTGTGCACTGAGGAACCCTACAACTCCACAGTCTATTCTGACTGAAGGGTCCTCCTGGTAGGTCACAGTTGTCAACTATCTGTACTCTATTCCACAAAAGTGGCGTGTACAGATAGGAATAATGAAGAAAAAGTGGATCTTTAAATATTATAAGTATAATATTTAAAGACAATTCAAAAAACAGCACAGGTACTTGTTATTCAGAATATGAATAAACAGGTTACTACCCTGCTGCCAAAACCTCTTATGATGCTTAAAATAAGCAATAAGAAGGGCCAACTAGATTTAAACACAGTTCTTCCAACCAAATAATAATTTAAAAGTGTTATTTTGGCTAGGGAGGAGTTTTTAAATAGATTATAGATATAATAAAGAAATAAGGCCAGTCCTCTAATACTTACTAGAGAAGGTGGACACCTTTGTATCTTAAAATGATTTATCTATATTTTTAAAAAGCTGGGGGAAGGGGTTCCTCAAAATGAATGAGAAACACCTCCTTAAATACCTTTTTTCCTACTACGAGTGTACAAGTAGTGGGAATAGAGGTACCAGGCACTAAGTGGCATTTCCTTCAGCCAGAAATGTCTCTTTGGGCGTGAGAAAACAAGTTATGACATCATATTTGTGAAAGATGATGCCATTTTAATTTATTATGGCCAAATTGGGCCATAAGTGTGAAATAAACATAGAATTTATTCTAAGTATTTCACTACAGACTTAAAATGGGGGTTTTTTTCACCAAGCTCACCAAGTTAAGAGGGAGCATTTTGTGGTCAAAGCCTCAAAACATTATCACAAGTATTTTAATCCTAGGGTATAAGGTAAATACAGAGAAAATGTGAATATAGAGAGTGATTTAACTCTAAAAAGAGTTTAGTGAATCACAAACTATCTTCCTCAGGTTTATTCAGCACATGGAGGGCGCCTAAAAGTGGAGGTTTTCACAATGAAGCTGAAAAACTCTATAATTATTGTATAGTTTTATTGTTCTTTATAGAATATCAAGTATGTAATAGAACAGTAAAGTTATACTAGTAAATCTTGGAACTTCCAGGATTTTCCAATGAAAAACTATCAAAATAAAGGCTTCTTAATCCATAAGACATATTTATGAAAATGGATCTTCCAAAGATTTGCCATAATTAAATATGAGGCTATAAAAATAGACAGAAGAGGGTATTTTAAATTTTATACCTATGGTAAGGTTTGAACCCAAGGTCTGTTGCTCCAGACTTTGGGTGAGACTGATTCTTAACCATTAGACCAAAGGCAAGTTGTAGAATGTTTTGTATTAATACAGCATATAACCTTAACATTATTCAAACTTGCAGACCCAAGTATCACATCTTATTAGGTAATATCTTGGGGGCTGAAAACAGTTCCTTTGATTTGTTCTACCTCCACTCCTCCACCCTTCTTATTTGATTGCTTGCGTCACCCTCTTCATTGCAGATGTTACAACGCCAACACCACCACCACCACAAATGCACCAGGACCCGCATTGCCTCTCCCGTCGTCCGTCTTGGGCGACTCAATGGCCAACCATTTTGAGCCCCACATATCCGCATCCGGCACACATAATCATGCCCACTCCTCCCACCTCCATCTCATGCGCAGGGCCAGCTCTAGCAACAGTCTAGACCACCACCTCCCCCGTCCCAATACTTCCTCTCCCCCGCTCCCTCTCCCCATTCCCCCTCCCCCTCCTCCTCCTTCTTCTTCTTTGTCCGCTGCGGCTGTTGGGGTGGCTGGGGCTGCTGGGACGGACGCAACAGATCCCGCCGCATCACCCACCCTCAAACGCCCCGGACACGCGGGGGAAGCAAAAGCCACTTGGCCTAGCCTGTCTTTCTCTCTCTCTCTTGTCCGTGCCTGCCTCTTTCTCCCGCTCACTTTCTTGCCCTGGACCTTTGCCTCCTTCCTTCCTCATATACATATACACATTTCTTGTTGGAGATAATCATGTATTTAGACACTTGAACAATTGACTGCATTGAATTAGGTGCAAAACACTACAACTTATCAAAGAAAAATACAAATTCAGAAAAAAAAAGCAGCAATTGAGAAGAAAAACCAATGAGTGAAATCATGAAAATAATACATGACGGGGTGATGCAAAGCAAGCAAGGAATGTAGTTGATAAGGTAAAATGAGATGTGAAAGAGAATTCATAGGGAGAGGAGCCTCATCCCTACATTACACACTGGTTACGCTGCTTGAGGTGCATATGAAAGTCGACGACATTGTCTCTGAGTCGAAGAATCAATCCCAAGGTGAGTCCCAACTTGAGAAGAGATAGGTTGTCCACATGAGGCAATCCAAACAATCTGTACAATTTGAAGCCGTTGTTACGCAGTATTACCAAGATCTCTTGAACCTCAGCAGCATCACATCATTCCTGATCTATGATCCCACACAAATCACACCAATAAAATTTCAAAACACTT
This sequence comes from Puccinia coronata f. sp. avenae, assembly GCA_002873125.1. Classification (NCBI taxonomy): domain Eukaryota; kingdom Fungi; phylum Basidiomycota; class Pucciniomycetes; order Pucciniales; family Pucciniaceae; genus Puccinia; species Puccinia coronata. The sequence goes on along the minus strand of PGCI01000224.1, from coordinate 30,337 downwards.
AAAAATGATACAAGTTTCAATTTCATTAAATTTTTGACTTTTCACCTTTACTTAGTTGCCGTACTTTATAAAGTTTTTTCTTGTTTAACATTCACTTTTTCATTGCTTAACCAAGAATTTATGAAATATGAATGGATGTCTCTGAGGGGATTGAGTTCATCCAAAATGAGCTTCGTGGTTGAAATTGTCTCGGTCATCCGAGTCAAGTGAGGTACTCATCATGCTTTTTTATTGAGGAATGACACAGCTACACTAGTCTATCAAAGGTTGAGGTGTGGTTGCTACTTGAGGTGTTCAAGCAACAGTGAGGTCCCACCCGTTGCAAAGCGACCCTGCAAAGGAGGCGGAGGGGCCGCTTCGTGACCTCTTGAGGGACTTTGCTAAGTTGGTGTCCAACTGGCTTTGCATGCTGCTGCAAGGCCAGTCTGACTTGCCCATAGGTCCAAAAGTGATGTTGTGATGTGTGGTGATCAGCAGAAAAAAAAATCCGACTGAGTGATTTGGTGTGATGGCGTGATTTGGCGTGATTTGGCGCTTGGCGCTTTTTGTGTCCCCTGTGGGCTTCCGTAGTAGCCCAATTGAGAACTGGATTTTGTATTGAAATGACACTCACATGCGGGGAATGAATGCTTAACCTGCGGGTCAAGTGTCTAAAAATTTGTAAACACTTAGAGCATCTCCAGTGGACTCGCTAGACCAAGGCCCGCGACCCCCCTTTAGCAAGTCTCGTCCAAAATTGGGGTCCAACGGAATTGCCACCAGACCAGCAAAACCCATCCAGGGTCCCTCCCACTTGTTACACATCGAAGACAATAGCAAGTTTGCTCCAGGCCATTGATCACCCAATCGCGTTGCGTATACGTCACGGCTTCAGCTACTTCAATACGATTTGACCACACATCTCTCCCACCAATCAACCAACCATCAAGCAACATGTCTTTTCCGGCCATCAATCCTAATCTTGGTCTCATTGATGTCGAATCTTTGAAAACTCTGACGCGCAAAACTGCCAACAAAGAAAAAAAAGCCAACAAAGGAAAAAAGCCAAAAAAAGAAGAAAAGGAAAAAAAGAAGATTGGAAGGTCAAAAAGCCACCAAACTGGCGTATTGAGGAAGACCAATCACTGTGTACGAGCTGGATCAAAACTTTCAAAGACGCGGCAACTGGTACTGACCAAACAAAGACTGCTTTTTGCGATCGGATTCACCAGTTGTACGAAAAGATCATGGAAGAAATAGTTGAGAAAAACAAGAACAATAAAAAATTCAAGCCGTTTCCAACTTGTTTGAAAGGCGCCCTCAAAAACAGCTGGTATCATATTCAGCACCAGGTGAATAAGTACTGCGGTTACTTTCTTCAAGTCCAAAGGAGAATGAGAAGTGGTTCAAGCAATGATGACATAGTAAGTCTTGACATTAATGCAAACATGTATATAGAATGATACAGACCAAATTTTTGTTGGTCAAGACGGTGGAGGCAAAAATTCTGTCCAAGACCAATACTGGAAAGGCGTTCACGTTGGATCATTGCTGGGGGATCCTCCACCACTCTCCAAAATGGATCAAGAACATGGGAGAGGTGGTTGGTCGCGCAAAATCTAAGGTTCCAAATGAAGCTATTGACGAGGTCACTCCAGCTTCATCTGATGTTCCGTCATCTTGCGCGGCGACTGAAGATTCCAGAGTGCACTCAGGAGGACGCCCCGAAGGCAGCAAGGCAGCCAAAAAGCGCAAGAACAATGACGTCTCCATCTCCAATCTGATCAAAGGCCAGCATGATTTGCTCGAGATCTCACGCAACAAGCAACACGTCTTTCAATCCTTTACCAATGACATAGTAATGAGCAAAGAATTATCCAACATGGACGACAAGACTTGAGAGTACTTTTTGGCAAAGCAAAAGCTTACCATGAAGAAATTGAAATTTAATTGAAGATGCATAGATCCCTACTTGTGCAGCTATAGGAAAGAACGTTCTCACTTCATCCTCTCCTGCTTTTTCTATTCATCCTCTGTATCACTCTCACACTTGCTATTTAGATAATATCCCCTTGATTGTCTAAAATATCTTGCTCACATTGTGTTACACAAAACAAAGCAGTTTGAATCGCTTGGCAACAAAACAAAGCAGCTTGTGATTGCTTTTCATTAAAACAATTCGCTCAAAAGAGCTTCTGAGGATTGAGAATATAAAAAACATTATTCTGATTCCTGGAGATCATCATGTGATTGTCTGCGTAGATTCCAAAGATGCTCAATGAGGTCTTCTTTGAGCATGCGGTGAGTGGAGCGGTTACGGATTGCCTGATATCGCATGAGGAATGTGTCAAGGTCAGATTGACTGCTTGCGGTTGAAGCACTCCCTTCTGAGCTGTTAGCTTGATGGTAGTTGTAATTTTTCTGAAAAGGTGTATTGCGTTCATTTTCAATAATCATGTTATGCAGAATGACTGCGGTAATCATGATTGCCAACAAGTCTTCAGTCTTCCAGAGTTGACCGGGGCTTTTGATAATTCAAAATTGCACCTGAAGCACTCCAAAGGCCCGCTCAACATCCTTGCGGCAAGCTTCTTGCATCTTTGCAAAGTGCTACATTAAGTACACTACAAACATTTGTAATTTCACCTAAAGAAAAAACTACTGTTTGGGTTAAGCAAAATGTTAACTTTTTTCAACAAAATGGCTCAGTAATAAAAATTGAGCAAAACTGAGCATGCTCAGCAAAATCCCCTAAAGTTGCCATAATGAATAAAAATCATTTCTGCTCAGTTTCTAAAAAAAAAAAAAAAAAATTGCTGAGCATGCTCAGTAAAGCTTATTTTTCACTTCTGACCATTTTCTGTAAAATTGGGTATACGTTTTGCCCATCCCAATTTTACATTTTCTTTCTGGGCAGAGTTGCAAATGTTTGTAGTGGTAGGTCCAAAATGTTAGCTTGTATATATTGGATTCATACAAGAAACCATGGAGAGTTACTTACCTTATTTTTGTTTCCAACAGGGTTGGAAATTGTTTGTACAAGTGTTGCCCACGGAGGATAAATACCGTCGGACAAGTAATAACCCATATTGTATTCGTGACCGTTCACCGTGTACTTGACTGTGGGAGCTTCTCTGTCCTGAAGCTTCTTGAATAATGGGAAGCGATCTAATACACTGATATCATTCAGGGAACCTGGAAGCCCAAAGAAAGCATGCCAGATCCAAAGGTCATACAAAGCAACAGCTTCCAAGATGAGGGTTGGTTCTTTTTCCTTTCCCTGGTATTGCCCGTGGTATGCGCTGTAGGACTCCTTGTGGGACAAATGTTATATTTAGTAAAGATCCGGCTGGGGGAAATAAACTGTGTTACTAGGTTGAAAGGCTAATACAACAGTTTGCGGGTGGTTTATTGGCCTGCCCCTTTATAAATACTGCACTATTTGTAAGGAATCTCAAAATCAATAAAAAGAGAAAAGAGATATGGCTGATTTCAAGATTGAACTACTTAAGTATAGTAGTCTCAATCAGACTTAGATCAATGAATCAATGAAACAAGTGGATGGTTCAACTAGTAAGATGGATGAACAACCCAGTGGGGTTAATTTATGTGGAGTGATGATGATGGAGTGATGAGATGATGTGGATGGTTAAATGGTATGATAGTGATGTGTAATGTTCTGATACTATGGTTTGTTGTTGACTAGTACTGATAAGCTGATAAGGGCTAACTTATTATGGCTGGTTGTTGTTGTTGATTATCTATGGTTGGTTTATGTTGTTGACTAATCTTTAACAAGATGATGATGGCTAACTTATTATGACTTATGACTGTTGTTGACTGACTAAATAAGCTGAAGATGGCAAGCTTATTGAGGATGATGGTTGGTGACTAATACTACTACTAATCTTGGCCACTAATAATAAGAGAATGGGGACAACTGTAACTTATTATAAGGGTTGGGTGGTTGGTTGATTTACTAACTGAATAGCTCTAACACTTTGACTTATGATGACTGACTTAATTTACTGACTAACTGACTGACTGATTGGTTGGTGATGGGGCAATGTTCCCATGACGGGGGGGAAAGGAAAGTCCTGGTGAGAGAGGCCCTCCTTTCATAGAAAAATATGAGGCATTGTTGCTGGTGGTGATTTGCTTTGAGGCATTTTTGCTGGTGTGAACTTGAGAACTGCACAGCCTCATGCGGGTTGTGCATAAATTGACCTATTTTCGCTGGTGGTGAAGATCTGGGTTGCACAGCATTCACTACAAACATTTTCAATTCTACCCAGAAGGAAAATGTGAACTTGGGATGGGAAAAACATAAACTCAATTTTACAAAAAATGGTCAGAAGTGAAAGATAAGCTATACTGAGCATGCTCAGCATTTTTTTTTTTTTTTACAAACTGAGCAGAAATCATTTTTATTCATTCTGGCAACTTTAGGGGATTTTGCTGAGCATGCTCAGTTTTGCTCAATTTTTATTACTGAGCCATTTTGTTGAAAAAAATTAACATTTTGCCTAACCCAAACAGTAGTTTTTTCTTTCGGTAAAATTACAAATGTTTGTAGTGATTTATGCGGGTCGTGCGTTAATTGAGCTGATTTTGCTGGTGGTGAAGATCTGGGCTGCACAGCATTTATGCGGGTCGTGCATTCATTGAGCTGATTTTGCTGGTGGTGAAGATCTGGGTTGCACAGCATTTATGCGGGTTGTGCAGTAATTGAGCTGATTTTGCTGATGGTGAAGATCTGGGTTGCACAGCATTTATGCGGGTTGTGCGGTAATTGAGCTGATTTTGCTGGTGGTGAAGATCTGGGTTGCACAGCATTTATGCAGATTGATCTACGTTTGCTGCCTCTGCAGATGCATGTGCATGTAGCCTATGTAGATGTGTATGTATGTAGCCTACGTAGATGTATATGTATGTAACCTATGTAGATGTATATGTATGTAACCTATGTAGATGTATATGTATGTAGCCTATGTATATGTATCTATCCTGGGGACTTGATGATGGTGTAAGGTCATGATGGGATGCTAATTTTGCTTTTGGCATTGGAGCGCAAATGGAACACCACATCCCCCCCAACTTAATGCTGTCCGCAGCATTTGTGGAAATGCCAAAAGATGGTGTAATTATTTCTGGTGGAATGTCACTGTTTGAACTAACTCGATTCACCCTATTCTTCCTCCTCTTCCTCCTCTTCCTGTTGCGTTGATCCTTCTCCTCCATCTTCCTCCTTTTCCCCTTCCTCCTCTTCTTCTTCCTCCTCTTCCTGTTGCGTTGATCCTTCTCCTCCATCTTCCTCTCCGCTATCCTGTTCTTCCGGTGTCAAGTCTTCTCCTTCCTCTTCTTCACATTCTCCTCGGGGATAAAACTTCTTGATATGGCTCTCTGCAAAGGTACGGGTTAATGCTGTTCCGTCCAGTTCTGCTAAGACGTATGGGCCTCTATTTATTTGTTTTACTATTTTGAAGGGACCGTTCCATTTGTGTTTGAAAAGGTTTCCCCACTGCGTTTCCAGAGCCTTATTGTATACCAGTACTAGGTCCCCCGGAGTTAATGGTTTTTGTGGTCGATGAGCCAGTCTCTTGTCCCAGTATCTGACTGAAGTCTCCCGAGCTTGCTTGATTTTCTGATATGCCTGTTCCATCATTTTTTCTTTTGCTCCTAATTGTTTTGCCCGAGCTTCTAATAATTCTGCTGTGGTCCGTATTTCTGACCAATTCACTGTAAGGAAGCTCCCCAGCTCTTGATCCACAGGCAGTATTGCAATTTGCCCAAACTGTAATTCGTAAAGCAAATATCCTGTTGTCCTTTTAGTTGAGATTCTATCCGCAAAGGTGAGCAAGGGCAAGTACTCCTTCCATTTGTTCCCGTTTTCTCCGCACATTTTTGTTAACGCATCTTTTATTTCTTTATGACCTCTTTCTACCATTCCTTGAGCTTCCGGGTAATAGGGTGTTATCATTTGAAGATTAGTCCCTGCTCTTTTCATGGCTGCTTGCAATTCCTTCTTGAACTCTGCTCCTCCATCTACTGTTACTTCCTTGGGCACGCCGTAACAATAAATCCACTCTGTTAGAAACCACTCGGAGACATTCTTGGTGTTCAGCTTGACTAGCGCCACTGTTTCTGCCCATCCGGAGAAGTCATCTCTGGCTACTACTAGATATTTCCATCTCCCTGCTTTGATGTGTACGGCATCCATACTGACTCGCTCAAATAGTGTTGTTTTGTATGTTGCTTTGCTGTCCTCTTTCTGTAAGTCCTGACTCCGCCTCTGGCAACTCTTGCATGATTGGACCCATTTCTTAATTATCTTCTTGATCCCTTCCCACCAGTATCGTAGCTTTATCCTCCTGTATGTTTCCGTAACTCCCCGATGTCCTAGGTCTTCGTGCAATGCTTTCATGACCTTCTCTTGTTCCTTTGGGACTGATACCATTATTTGGCTGTAGGGTGCATTCCTCTTTTTCAGCTGGTCCTCTTGAATAAAGTAGTTTTGTGATCTCCTCTTGATTTTCTGGAATTCCTGGTCTGTACATTCCTGCGGCCTGATTAAGGTTCCAAGATAGTCCTTCATTCTTTTCCAGAAACCAATCTGCTGAATACCAATTTTTGAAACCGTAGATATTACAAGGGATACTTCTTTTGCTCCCATTCCTGGATGTGGTTTAATCCATCCATCTTCTTCTTCTGAGCTGTATGCTTTTTCATCTGGGTCTATTGGTCTTCTTGATAATCCGTCTGGCATGGTAAAAGTCTTTCCGGGTTTATGTACTAGATCAAATAAGAAGAGTTGAATAAAGGCTACCCATTGTGTCATTGGAGCGCTGGGAAGACTTGGTGTGTTGATCATTTGTATTAGGGCTTTTGCGTCTACTTGTAATTCAAAATGCTGTCCCCACAGTACTATCTGAAGTTTCTTTAAGATTTTCTTCACTGCGAGCAACTCTAGTTTGGATTCTTTTTCTGTAAAAGTTACTGATTCATATAGAACCGGCCTGTCGTGTCCTTCTTTGTCTTATTGCATGAGAACTGCTCCGGCTGCCTGGTAACTTGAGTCTACTGCCAACTTGATTTTCCCTGCATCTTCTCCGGAATCTACCCCTTTTAATACAATCTCCTCCCCTACAATCCTCTTCAGTGCTTGAAACGCCTCTTCACACTCTTCTGTCCAAATAAATTCTGTGTCTATCCTTGTTAATTTTTGAAGGGGGGCTGCAATGTCTGAGAAATCCCTGATGAACATCCTAACGTAGACGCATAATCTCAGGAACATTCTGACGTCCCTCTTTGTTTTGAGAGGTGGCCATGACTGAATCTTGTTCTTCTTCTTCACGGATATTGTTCTTCCTTGCGGTGAGACCACGTGACCAACAATGTCTAGTGCCGGGACACAACAAGCAAACTTTTCCCCGGATATTGTAAGTCCTGCTTCTTCAATTCGAAATAAGATCCTTTCCAGCGTGATGGCGTATTCCCAGATGAATTGTTGTATGTTTGTATTTTCTGCTAATCTTTCTCCTCCTTAGTCTGATCTTGGGCCTTTAATTCCTCCATCATCAATAAATATTCCCACGTGTTCTGGCAGTTCTTCTTGAAGTATCCATGTCATCTGAGCTTGGTACACTGCAACAGAGTTTGTTGTGCCCTGAGGTAAACGAGTAAGCTGCAGCCGTCCTAGGGGTGTTTCAAATGTTGTGAGTGGCCTGGAAGCTGGATCCAATTCTCTCTCATCATATCCTCCCATAATATCTCCGAGTCCGTAGCATGCTCTTCCCGCAAATGAGTCCACAAATTCTTCAATCTTAGGTGGAAATCCTGCATCTTTTATTGTTACTTTCTTGAGTTGTTGGAGGTCGTGCACGATTCTTAGTTTTCCATTTGATTTAGTCACACAGAAGACTGGACTGGTGTAACTTGATGTGGACTGTTTGTAGAGCTCTGTCCAAATCCGCTTCCGTACTAGTTCAATAAAGTCATTTCTAATTGTGTTTGGTATAGGTATAGGTCTTTGCTGCCAAGGTTTGTGTTCAATGACTGGTATTTTGTAAGGTTTCCCATATTTGTGTTTGAGTATTCCCCGTTCTTCTTTGACAAATGCCACTGCCTTTTCCCTGATGACAATCACATGCTTCAATAGCTTCAGCTCCTCCTCCGTATGCCATCCTGGTGGTCCAAAGTTTACTGCTTCTAGCCTTTCTGCCGTAATCCTTCTAGTTTCTGTGAATTCTGGAGGAAAAGGTGTGAGTGGTGATTTGTAAGGATCCCGAGATAATGGAGGACTTTCAAGAGGTGGATTGAGGTCTTGCGGCATTGGTTGATTGACTGGTCTAACTTTCTTGGCTACTCCTTTGTATTTTGCTGCTTGAATTTGCCCACGCATCTTGCTTTGCTGAATGTATTTGAGGTTGATAACTCTGGAACTTGAAGAATAATGAACTGATGACTTAAGACTAATTTACTGGAAATCTTGCTGCACTGAGCTACTGATCACTTGAGCGCATAATCTTTCTTCTTTTCTGGTGTACTTATTCATGAACTTTATGGTTGGTTTTTGCAGTATCAAAACTAATTGAACTGACTTCTTTTTGTCTGATTTAATGATGATTTTCGATGTGTTTTACAGAGCAAAGTAAAGAAATATGTTGACGTGTCCCACCCTTTCCCTCAGCTTACATTTTACAATGTAGCCCACTCACACTGATTTTATAATCTTTTTATGCTGTTTTTTTTTTTTTTTATATTTAATTTTCTGTCCGGTTTCTATCATCATTTTTTTTTTTTTTTTTATCTGCGTTAATATGATTTCTGGCTGTTTATGTACGAGTTTTTTTTTATTTTAATTTTTATTTTTATTTTCCGGGTCGCAAGCCCCCCGGGTCCGTTAATACGACTCATCCAACATTTACATGTCCCCTCCAAAGCTCGACCAACCTTGTAATTGTGGCGCATGCGGTTAATAGAGTCCGACTCTGTAAGTACCTCCTCTTTTCTCTGTTTTTCCTTCATATCCTCCCTTTAATTCCGCTGAACCCTCTATTGTGTTCACGTCCCATCATCTATCTTGGATTTAACCGTGCGGCCCGCTGATCATGGCCTGTATCCGGTTTGTATTATACAGCTGTTCCATTCAGTCGTTTCCGTCGCTTACAGCAGGTCTCCTTTGGCACCCTCCGTTGAGCTCAGAGTACCTCGCTCGTTAGTGTGGACGGCTCAATCATGATCGCTTCTATCACACCGCGCTGGCCATGGTCTGCCCATCCTGAAGAGCGTCTTGGACGGAGCCTTGGCTCAAAGCCCATCTGTGTAATTGGGGAATGGGTCGTCGCAACAGCATGTTGCTGTCGTCGTGATCGACTTATCTCCCTTAGTATCAATCGTGTTGTTTTTCTGTTTGTTTGTTTGCCTTGTCGGACCGCTCAGAGCCCGACTAATTACTTCTCTTTGCTGATCAGTCCTGCTCCTTACTGTCGTCTCACCGTACTTCAAATCTCAGCAGCCGGCCCTCTGTTTGGGCAAATTGCAAGCGGGGCTCTTTCTCCGCGACAATCGGACTCCGCAGCTTGCTGGCATCCATCAAGAGGTCCTCCCAGGCTGGGACGATCTCCGCGACGATCGGGCGGGACCCACTCGACTCTGGTCACGACCGTTCACCAGCAAAAAATAACTCCGAGTCGATCGGAGTTGACCTACTCTGAGGACCACTTGCGGGATCCGGCTCGACTATAAAAGAGGCGAGTCCTTTCTTCCCTCTTGTCCTTCATTCCTCACTTGCTCCTCCACCACACATTCTTATCACTCAATACTAACAACTCTTATCATCATGCACGTTTCCCCTAATGTATTTATTAAAGAAGAGGATGGTGCCTCTGTCACCAGCTCGCTTGAGCATTCCCCACGGCTCAACCGTGTCCTCCGGGCCATTTTTGATGGGACCGGCTATCAGTCCTGTAAGCCGTAGTCCGTTCCTTTTTTTATTTTTTTTATCTTTTATTTAACTCCTTCTGTTGCTTTGCTTCAGACAAAAGCTCGCCGTGTCCGGCCCGAGGCGAAGGTCAATGCCTAGATCAAAGTATGTTGGCCTCTGTGTTAACTGCATCCCCCCCACTCTTCCTTAATTGACACTTTAGTTGATGCTGTGGTTCTAGTTCCTTTGTCCGTCGTTGCCGAGGGTTTAGATGGCAGTAAGTCTCCCGGTTCCGCGGCCCCTCCTAAAGCTTCAGCTGATCGGCATTCTAGTTGTGCCGCTTGTTGCCTCCGGACTAATCGACCCGAGGCTCGCTCCTCCCGCTCGCGATTGTTGCCGCGTTCTAACCGGTAAGCTGCTCTTTAGATCTATCTCCCCTCTCTCATCCTTCCAGCTGACAGATCGCTCTTGACCCTTGACCTATAGCTCTTGAGTCCGACACGGCCCATAGTAGTGAGGAGCCCGCCGTCAACGATGGCGCGGTTTTTTCTGAGCCCCCGGCAGCCAAGGATGATACGGGTTGCATTTCCGACCGGTACGATCTCCGTCCTAACCTACCGGCTCGTTTAAACCGGCGCTACTTCTCTGATATGTGTGTTGACTCGGATGGTATGTATCTATTCTTTTTATCTTTTCATGAGCCGTTTACTAATCCCAACCTCATCTCTTCTAGCCTCCTCCCGCTTGCGCAAGCAAACTAAGCAGGAAGACGGCCTTTACAGCCCATTCCAAGGCCTCCGTTTGGCTGAGAAGAGACCCAGCGCTCTGGCCCGTCGTCGTTGATCTACTGATTGGGCTGCCTCTCGCACTGCTTGCCTCCTGAGTATGGCCCTTCTCGATCCATCTGGTAAGTGATTTCTTTATCTTCTTTGTTCTTAGTGTTGCCTGTCTCCATATTAACTTATGATTACTCCCGCTAGCGGAATTGGCTAGGGTGCAAATCTCCCCCTCAGCCGACTCGCTTTTGGATAATACAGTCCCAACTAACTCGCCGATAGATAGCACTCCTGCCCTCTCTGGTAAGCAGGCCGAACCCATTCCTCCCTTCCTTCTGTGTATGTGTAGCTGATGCAAGTCAATGTTCCCTAGTTGAGTGTTCCAGTGGAGAGACTGGATTGGGCAACCCGCCCTCGGATATACCTGTGACGTCAAACTCTCCAGTTACCGTCACTCGGGACCATCTTGGTAAGCTGTTGTTTTCTTGATCTCCTCCCCTGCTCCCCACTTCTTGATGTGTCAATGCTGATTGATGATTACTTCCAGCCAACGATGTCAACGGCGACCCATCCATTAATGATCCGCCCGCTGTTGCGACTTCACCCCGCTCGCTTGCCCTTCAAACCGCAACGAACACGTTCCTGAACACGGTTCTCAGCGCTCCGGACGCCCCGTCCTTCGATTTCTCGGTGCCATCTCTCCCTTCTCGCGACGACGGCCTCGGCTACGTTCTCTCAGAACCCCAACCCGACTCCAGACGATGATGCGATGCCCCACGACGACCTGCGAGTCAGATTTTGCCTTGCCTATTGGGTGCTTTGACGGTTTCTGGATGAGCACATCTTCCCTGAAGATGCTGCTGCGCCAGATTTTCCCGCTCGGCGGGAACTGGTTCTGGCTCTGTCCGACGCTGACCTGTTTTATCATGAGACTATAGCCATGTATCCCACTGTTTCCTCTGCTTCCATTGACATGCAGGTCAATGAGCTTATCCACACCGTTTTTGATTAGTTTTTTTTTTTTTGTGTTGTCCTCTCTTTGTCTTTTGTCTTGTACTGATACTCTATGAATAAAAAAAATCTGTTGAGTGAGAAGCTAAAAGTGAGATAGAACTACGTGACTAGACAAAGATGAATGTTTTTTTTTTTTTTTTTCTTTATTCTTGAAATGAAACTTTTTTTGACTTTCAAAACTGCCCCTTTTTTTTTTTTTTTTAATTGTACATTCTATTGCCCCGGAGTTATTTTTAAAGATGGAAAGCAGAATCTTCCCAGTCCTTCCAGAAGGCAGTATACCTCTCTCCCAGACGTTGCTGTTCTTTTTGTAAGCTCCATCGAAATCCTTCCCATGTGAGTTGTCCGAAAGCTCCTACCATGCCCATTATGACTTGAGTGAGGAATTCTTCTTCTTCCCGATCTCTGTCTTGGGTGAGGTACCAAAATCTTTGCTCCATCATGAATCTTAGTCCTTCTTGCCCTCCAAAGAACATCTGTTGTCTACAGTTTGGCGTCATCCACCAATGCCCTGGCCATATATCTTCATTCCTCAAGTGTCCCGTCAGACCTTCCCCGTTAAGTAATGTCATAAAGGCAATTTGTCCGGTTGGATATCCTGGAAGCTCAGTCCAAGTACCATCAGATGTTGAGGAATTGGTTTCTGAATAAACCCGTAAGAAGTCTTTAATTGGCAATCCTTCATCCAAATAATCTATGCCTAACGCGCTGTTGATTCTGTTTTCCCGTACACTCCCCGCAGGCTCCTGGTCATCATATTCCAGCCAGCTAGTGTTACAAGGTGCTGATGAATCCTCAGCAGTTGTCCACAGTGTGCCAGCCTCATCATGTTGTCCGCTCAAACTTTCTTCTGAATCAAATGCTGAGTGAGTCGATTCTTCCCCTGAAGCTGATGAACAGTCTGATGTAGCGGTTGTGTTGACTAGTGATTCTTCTTTAATTGAACCAGGTTCTTTCCATTCAGTAATTCCCGTGAAGCTGTCCTTTGATCCCAATTTTTCGCCGTCATGAATTGTGTAACTTTCTACCTGGCAGCTATGTGAACATTTGTTGGTCACGCATCGAGGTGGTGCCATTTGCCATCCCGGAATTCTTGGAGAACAAATTGGTATGCACAATCTTCCTCCATCCCATAATTCGTAACTTAATATTTCTCCTCTATCCTGTGATAAGTCTAATCGTACTTTGTGATCAGCTAAGAATGGTCTCCCCAAAACAGTATGGACCTTGCCCCGTACTACAAAGAAGTTGGCCATCTTGTCGTCCTCTGAATCAATGTGGAACGGGATGTCTTCTGCTAAACCCACTATGGGCGATGCATGACCACCAATTCCCACAATATTCATGCTGATTTCTCTGGATGGAAGTTTGAGCTGTAAGGCTAGTTCTTCTGGCATAATATTCAATTCGGCTCCGCTGTCCACTAGTGCTTTAATTGTCCTTCCGTTGATAGTTATATCCACAAATCCTAGGGGACACACATACGGCAGATTTTTCCTCCTGTCCAAGCTGAGTTGCTTCTTCTTGTACTCGAAATCGTCTTCACAGTTGCACACGTTCACTTCCCCGGAGTTTTGACTTTTGTTGATTATCTTTGACTCCTCATCTGCAAAACTGTATAACTCTTGAATAAACTTTGGAGCTATTAGCAGGAGTTCCTCCAAGGTGAGCGTGAAGCTTTGCTTCATTATCTTCTTCCTTAGTCCCCCCCCCAACTTTAGCTTTGTCCGTGATATGTACTGATAAATCCTTTGTGGCTTTGTCATCCTCTTGCTTCTTTTTCCCCTTCTCCATCTCTTTTTCAATTGGCCTGACTAGTTCTGGAACATTGCTCACTTCACTGCTATTGTCATCTGAGCCTTCTACCCATGCTCCTGGATAACTTGGTTGTTTCTTTCTAACTGGAGCAAGGTTCTTGCTGGCTTCTTGATTTGGAGGTGGAGCTTTGGGTGTGTTCTCTGTTGATTTAGTAGCTTCTTGTGGTTGGGACTGGGATGGCTGACTAGCTTTCTCTTTCCCTTTATCCCCTATTCGTTGAGAGCGTCGTAATCCAAATCCAATTTCCACGTTTGGATCTTCCTGACCGTAGTGCATTTTGGGCGGGCTCCACATTTCCCATTGATTGATCGAGATCATTGAGTTTGACGGTAATTGTATGGATGACCCTTCTTCATTTTCCCACATGGTTAATTTGGCCTTCTTCCCCTCTTCCGGACGTGTGCTGGTTGAAGATCTGCTGGCAAACTTTCTCACTAAATCTTTGGCTGATTTGTTTGTGTCCATTGGAATTGGTTCACGGTTTGGGTAGTAGTAATATTGCCATGATTTATACACTAATCTCTTCCCAAGATCCTCAGTTAGGTACAGAAAGAACATTGAGGTGTGTTCCTTCTCTTTGCAATAATAACACAGAAGAGGGGCCCTGGGGAATGGGTTTGATCCAAATGGTTGTGACCCAGGTCCTGGCGGCTGTCTAAAGTGAGGTGAAGGCGCTCTTGCATTCTGGCTAGTATTTAATTCCGTGCGTAACTTCTTTATCTCTTCTTCTAAGCTGGTGATTTTTCCGGAGCTGTCTACTGTCTTTGATTGGTTTGATGATTCTTTCTTGACTTCTGGTATCTTGCTGGCTTTCTTTGTGATACCCACTTCCAGGTCTAATACGGAAAGAGATGCTTCCACGTAGGTCTTGAGCTGTTCCAATTTTGGTACTAGTGCCTTCCCGTCCTTGGTCTTCTTCAGCTTCTTGTCGTGCGCTAATTCTCGTGCCACGTCTCGTCGTATTTCCAATGAAACTGCCCTCCAAAGTGGGTTGCCACTTGCTGCATTAATATCTTCATATTCCATCCTCTTCAAGTAATCCAGAATCTCCTCAAGTTCACCAATAAATGTCCTATACTCCTCCTTGGTTTGCACTCCTCCTTTGTCTGAATATTTGGTAACTAGGTCCGCCACGAAATTCTCGTTGAATCTTCTGAGTGGTGTTGCCTGGCCCCATTTCCTGATGCACTGCAAAAGGGGTTGTATCGGTTACAACCCCCCGCGGTAACGTCGGCCAGAGGCGACCGATGTTACATCGGTCGCCCAGACCGATTTTATGTCGGCCGGGCCCACCGATACATTAGAACAAAGGCATAATGTATCGGTGGGAGCCGCCGATGTAACATCGGTCTGGTAGACCGATGTTACATCGGTTGCCGCCACCGATCTAGCCGCGGGGGGTTGTAACCGATACAACCCCTTTGGCGGTGATGAGTTCCTTCTTGAGTAATTCCCAATCTTGTTTCTTGTGCCCTTTCATGTGCTCGATAGATTCCTTAATCTCTTTGTCCTTGAGTATGAAGGGTAATTGCAAGGCTATATCCGTCCCTCCTGAGTTTTTTAAAGCTGCTATTTTCTCCAGGCGTTTGATGAATAATTCCACCTCTGTTCCGTCAAACTCAATATTCATCTTCTTAGTGTCCAACAAAACATTCTTTGTTTCTGCGGGCAATTTGATGTCTGCTTGAGATTTGAATTGAGCTGACTCCGGTGTTGGCTGATCTGGTATGTCTGAGTCACTTTCATCTTCTCTAAGGTCTCTAATGGTCGTGTCCAAGCCAGCTGTTCAATTTGTGAATGGAGTTGAAGTTGAAAATCTAAGGGATGGTCCTCCTCTGACTGGGGTTTCTGGTAATGGTATGTTCTTTGGTGATTTCTGATTGACTAGCAAGACCATCATCTCTTGCATCTGCTTCATTGCTTCCTTCATTTCTGAGATCTGTGCTTGTTGCTGTTGCATGATGGCTGACTGATCTTGTGCTGATTTCTCCATGGTTGCTATTCTCTGAAATCAGTTAAAGCGCTTCTTGAATTCTTCAAGTTTTTGCTGAATCCACGAGTTATCCTCTCCCGGTGTACTGTCCTGTTCTTCTCTACTCGTCTGTTCTCCTGAACTCATATTCTTGCTACACCGTATGCTCCAAATTAACTCCCTGATATCGTCCAAGTCGTTATTGTAATCCAGGATTGGTCCAGTTGTTGGTCCATTCGCTATTGTTGGTGATTCGGATGATCGTGTTGAAGGAAATCGGCCACTGTTGGGACACCAGATGTAGGACTCCTTGTGGGACAAATGTTTTATTTTGTAAAGATCCAGCTGGGGGAAATAAACTGTGTTACTAGGTTGAAAGGCTAATACAACAGTTTACGGGTGGTTTATTGGCCTGCCCCTTTATAAATACTACACTATTTGTAATGAAACTCAAAATCAATAAAAAGAGAAAAGAGATATGGCTGATTTCAAGATTGAACTACTTAAGTATAGTAGTCTCAATCAGACTTAGATTGATGAATCAATGAAACAAGTGGATGGTTCAACTTATAGTAAGATGGATAAACAACCCAGTGGGGTTAATTTATGTGGAGTGATGATGATGGAGTGATGAGATGATGTGGATGGTTAAATGGTATGATAGTGATGTGTAATGTTCTAATACTATGGTTTGTTGTTGACTAGTACTAATAAGCTGATAAGGGCTAACTTATTATGGCTGGTTGTTGTTGTTGATTATCTATGGTTGGTTTATGTTGTTGACTAATCTTTAACAAGATGATGATGGCTAACTTATTATGACTTTAATTATGACTGTTGTTGACTGACTAAATAAGCTGAAGATGGCAAGCTTATTGAGGATGATGGTTGGTGACTAATACTACTACTAATCTTGGCCACTAATAATAAGAGAATGGGGACAACTGTAACTTATTATAAGGGTTGGGTGGTTGGTTGATTTACTAACTGAATAGCTCTAACACTTTGACTTATGATGACTGACTTAATTTACTGACTAACTGACTGACTGATTGGTTGGTGATGGGGCGATGTTCCCATGACGGGGGGGAAAGGAAAGTCCTGGTGAGAGAGGCCCTCCTTTTATAGAAAAATATGAGGCATTTTTGCTGGTGGTGATTTGCTTTGAGGCATTTTTGCTGGTGTGAACTTGAGAACTGCACACCCTCATGCGGGTTGTGCATAAATTGAGCTATTTTCGCTGGTGGTGAAGATCTGGGTTGCACAGCATTTATGCGGGTCGTGCGTTAATTGAGCTGATTTTGCTGGTGGTGAAGATCTGGGCTGCACAGCATTTATGCGGGTCGTGCGTTAATTGAGCTGATTTTGCTGGTGGTGAAGATCTGGGTTGCACAGCATTTATGCGGGTTGTGCAGTAATTGAGCTGATTTTGCTGATGGTGAAGATCTGGGTTGCACAGCATTTATGCGGGTTGTGCGGTAATTGAGCTGATTTTGCTGGTGATGAAGATCTGGGTTGCACAGCATTTATGTCAATTGATCTACGTTTGCTGCCTCTGCAGATGCATGTGCATGTAGCCTATGTAGATGTGTATGTATGTAGCCTACGTAGATGTATATGTATGTAACCTATGTAGATGTATATGTATGTAACCTATGTAGATGTATATGTATGTAGCCTATGTATATGTATCTATCCTGGGGACTTGATGATGGTGTAAGGTCATGATGGGATGCTAATTCCGCTTTTGGCATTGGAGCGCAAATGGAACACCACAGCGCTTGGACAATTCTTCCAAGTCCAATGCATACAGTTGAGGGAGCCCAGCATCCCAGGGAAACCACGTTCTTTGCCAACCTCAAGTAGTCGTTTGGTATCTTCTTCATTGGGAATTCAGAGGTATGTTGGGTGATATAAAGTGATTATTGCGTTACAGAATCGCTTCAAGCACTCCAAAGTGGTGCTCCCACCTAAAAAGTAAATAAATGAAAATCTAAGTTTTGTTCTGGATAAAATGCACAAAAATGACTTACTCATACGCGTATATTCATCAATAGAGTCTGCGCTGCAGCCATAAGCCATCATCTGTAATGCCAAAGTGATTTTCTGGGATGAAGAGAAGCCCAAGCGCCCTGCCGCGTTGCGCTTTTGCAGAAAGTATTCATCAAATCCAGCTATGTTGTCCAAGATCTTCTTGAACAAGCCAACTTGCATTCGGAAACAACAGCAAAATAGGAAATCAGGATACACCGGGTTTTCAGCAAATTAATCACTGAAAAGTTGAATGTTGCCTTGAAGTCGGTCCGGATTAATTGTGATCCTTCCAATGGTTGAGCCCCCCCACTTCTTTTGAGACTTGAGAAAATGAATGAGGTAGGAATTTATTTGTAATGCAATAATGAGGTCGTCATCATCGTTGAAGTAGTGAACCACAAGCTGATCCATAGCATGATCCATTGTGTTTCTGGTGTGTCGGATAGATGGATTGCGTTTCTGGTGTGCAGAAGTAGGAACAGGGACGGATACGTCGTGTCTAGAAAAATGTTGAGTCAAGATTTGGTACAGATTACCAAGAATAGACGTCAGGCAATAGGGGGGTTCACAATTCAGTGTTTGAGTTCCGGTCTCGCTTAAAAATCCTCCCGGTCGCTTAAATTTAGCTTAAATTTGGTGACTTCGGAGTGTCAGCGATTCAACTCTGAAAAGAGTACAGGTTGCCAAGCGTCTCCCTTGGTTGAAAGCAGGAACCTCGGAAAAGGTTGACTTGATTTGTTACACCTTCTTGATGTGATGTATAAAGCCTTTTGAGTAAAGCGGTTTAAGCATTTCTGGTGAGTGCTAAAATAATTTCATGCAGATCCTAATTGTGAACCCCCCTAATGTTGCGGGCCTCATCAATGGCAAGACCGCTGGAGAGCAATTGGGGACACGTTGGTGTCAGCCAGTGAAATGTGATCCAGGCCCGCTGAACGCAAGCTGATCCATTGCCGACCCACTGGAGATGCTCTTAGCCCAAAATCAAGCTTTTGGATAGTTAGGGTGCGTACCATAGGTTGTGAGAAATCGATTCTCGCGCGAATTTTGATTTTTTTCTGCGAGAATCGATTCTGGGCCAGAATTGCGTACCATTGGCATCAGTTTCTTGAGGAACCCAAGGAGCGATTCTGGCCAAGAATTGAGTGTTTGGAGAAACAGGGGTCGACCCGTTTCTTGCTACTCCGGCAAATCCTTCCGCGCCAGTCCTCAGCTCCTACACAACTATGGCCAAGCCACACATTGACCCAGCTATATTCTTTTCTGATCACATCTCTACTGAAAACAACAAGCCGCCACCAAAGATGATCTCGGCCACCACCCAACCTGCAGTTATCAAACCAGCGACAAAAAGAATATAAAAAAAGAAAATCGGTCAGATGGATGAAGCTCTCCTCTGACGGATGTAGTACATTGGTCAGAAGGAGGAAGCTGAGAGCTCTCCGCTGACCGATGTACTGCATCGGTCAGTGGAAAGCTTCCTCCTTCTGACCAATGCAGTACATTGGTGGCTGAACGATGCAGTACATCGGTCGCTGAACGATGTGCTGCATCGGTCCCTGAACGATGTGCTGCATCGGTCGCTGAACGATGTGCTGCATCGGTCGCTGACCAATGTGCTGCATTGGTCAGAAGGAGGAAGCTCTCCACTGACCGATGCAGTACATTGGTCAGAAGCAGGGAGCTGTGAGCTCTCCTCTGACCGATTCTGTACATTGGTCGGAGGAGAAGTATTCTATGACCGATGCACTCCATCAGTCAGAAGCAAGTCTTCTCCTTTGACCAATGAAGTACCTGTATGTACATTGGTCAGAGGAGAGCCTCTCCCTCTGACCGATGCAGTACATTGGTCAAAGGAGAGCTAAGGAGAGGGCTCTCTACATATTGACAATTTTGGTTGTCAAGTGTTGATCATGTGCTGGTTTTTTGGTTATACATAGAATCTGTGAGCTCATTATGGTACGCGATTCTATGGAGGTACTGAACCGCCATTCTTGCCATAAAAAAGTGATTTAAGGCGCTGAGCCGCCAAAACTGCCATACTTCCGCCAAAGTTGCCAACTCCACGCTCCTGACCCGCCATATTGCCAAAGCTTTATTGCTCCATCCCGCCATCGTCCTTCCAAACCCGCCAAAGCTGCCATTACATGGAACCTAGCCTACATCCGCGGTCCCGAGCTGCCAAGACAGCCATTATTCTTCAATGTTATGGCCGCATACAGGTACAGTCCTACATCCGGGTACGGCAGTACCCTTATAAGAGGCGGTACATAGTGCCCCGGCCCCTTATACACATATGGGCACGGCCACCAGCCAAGACTCTTACTCAGCAGCTCAGACCATTGCCCTCGGTCAGTAGCTGAAACCATTGCTCTTGGTCTCAGTAGCTGAGACCTTCACTCCCGGCCTCAGAAGCTGAGACAATTGCCCTCAGTCTCAGCAGCAGAGCAGTTGGTCTTGGTCTCAGCAGCTGGGACTTTACCCTCATCAGGGTACGGTGGAGGGTATGACCGTGCCCTTATGGGGGCACAGTCACCCTCATAAGGGTATGACCGACCCTCATAAGGGTATGGACATAACCTCTGGAGGGCACGAGCATCCTTCATAAGGGTACGTCTGTACCCTTAGTGCGACCGACCGAACCTCATAAGGGTACAGACGGACGCTTATGAGGATGCAACCGACCCTCCTAGAGGTACGTCTGTACCCTTATGTGGTTGCGACTGACCGACCCTCATAAGGGTACAGACGTACCCTTATAAGGGTACAACTGACCGACGCTCACAAAAGCACCCTTATGAGGGTACAACCGACCGACCCTCATAAGGGTACAGACGTAACCTTATGAGGATGCGACCGACCGACCCTCATAAGGGTACAGATGTACCCTTATGAGGGTGCGACCGACCGATCATAAGAGTACAGATGTACCCGCATGAGGGTGTGGCCAACCCTAGTTACAACCGACGCAGACACCCTCGGGCCTCATAAGGGTACGTTTTTGTATGTGCGCATGCAGCCATGAATGTATGGCTGTACTTGGGGGCCTGTTGATCTTCTGGGGCTGTATGGCAGATTTGGCAGCTGGAATCATTCGGAAATTTGATTTTTTGTTTTCAAGTTTCAGGTGGCAAGACTGGCGGTTCAGTACCTCCATACGATTCTGTGTGTACCGATCCTTGTGAAAGTCAGAAAACTGAAATCTCAAAAACCGCTAATTCCCAGACGCCGAGAATCGATTCTGAAAAAAACCAAAACGAGTGGTACGGGCCCTTAACCCGGGCTTAACTCGCGGCCGATGCGCTTCTCAACCCAAGTTAAGTCGCTTAACCCGGCGATTTAACCCGACCAATGTGAATGCTCTGAACCAGCACTTCTGAGCCTTGTGGCAACTTGGGGCCCCGGCGTTCACTCAACAATGGACTCACATTGAGCTTGCGGAGCTTCCGCGGGTCCTGGCGGGTCTTGCCATGGCCACCCTTCCCGGACCCCAACGAACCTAAGTCCTAACCGAACCAACTTCTATGTAATACATTTATATCGCGAAGATCAGAACAGGCGTCAAGACGTGCAAAAACATCTGCTTGTGAGAGTCTCTCCCACCCCGATAGTACATAGATGATCTTGCCAGTGTGAACGGAGCTGTGGCACATTTAATCAGGTTGAGGGACAATCTACGGTTTTTCACATTTGGGCTCTTGCAGCACAATAAGGCAAAGCAGCTACATAAATATTTAATGTGTACATGTGCACTCTTCACTTCCCTCATCATCCGACGTAACAACCATCTCACTGGACAGAGCTCCAACCAAAGAACCGTTCTACATATTAATTTTGCTATTATTTTATACATGCACATCAAAAGCATGACCCAGCTCTTCTGCATTGCTATTCTAGTGCCTGTTGCCCTTCAGTCAGCCCTTGCAGTCCCGCTTGTTCCTTGGCAATCATCATCCGGAGGTTGTCAAAACCAATGCAACGACCCATTTCTATGCGCTAGTCTCATCGCTGTTCCATTCAGTGAAGTTAATTGTGCACCAACAGGCGGTGAAAACGATTTCGGCACTAACGGCGACGGCGGCACTGTTCGTGACCCCAACAATCCGGGCACTGCTCAACCCGGCGAGATCTGGAACAACTTTCCGAACGGCCAGCCTCAACGTGAGAACCCCTTCGGCAGTACCGGTGGTGTGATAGGCACCGTTCGTCAACCTGGTGGAACTAACGGCGCTCAACCTGACCAAAATCCTGCCGGATCAACTAGTAATACCAATGACAATTCATTCGACCCATGGATTCCTAGATTCAGAAATAATGGCTGTGGTGATCCCAATGACAATTCTTTCAACCCATGGATTCCTTGGCCTGTCACTGGCAATGGCTTTGGTAATCCCGAGAACAATTCTCTTGGCCCAGGGAGTCCTCAGCCTGTCGGAGGTAACACCGGTGACAATTCTTCCAACCCATGGATTCCTGGGCCTATCGGTGATCCCTTTGCGGGTGCCAGTGACATTGCTCTTGGTCCATGGATTCTTGACCAGGATTCTTGACCACAAAAGATATGGTTCAATGTAAGCAAGAAGGATCCGTCCAATTCAAAAAAACAAAAACCCCTCTTTTCTTCTCTGCAAGGAGTTAATTATAAAGCTTGTTTTCACTCTGTTTTTTACTTCCCTCCGGTAGTTAGTTCTCTTGGATGCGCAGCTTTCTTACAATAAGAGTTTTTGATTCTCGCCAGATCAATGACTACAAGAAAATCTGCTTCAACTGCCATCAGTTGACATGCAGGCTAATCCCATCTTACTAACCCTTTTACTTCCAAGTTAATCCAAAACAACTTTTCTTGCACAGTCACTATGCACAATGCACAGTTACTGTGCATTGAAGTTGTTTTGAAGTGTTCTTTGAGTAATATTGAAGTAAAAGCAGAAGTAAAAGCAAAGTAACTGCATGTCAACTGGTGGCAGTTGAAGCAGATTTTCTTGTAGTGGATGGACTGTAATAGTGAATTTCCCCATCAGTTGTATTTGTGATGTTTAGTTATCTCTTGATGTAGCACTCACTTTCCTTGGACCTTTGGATGTGAAAATGAAACAATTTTCTTATTTAAATTTGTGTACCTTCCAGGGCACTTCCAACTATGTACATACCTTTTGGTGAAAAATAGTCTTTCTTGCCTCTTTTTCTGTAAAGTTACCTCGAACGAGTGTGAATTTCAAAGACATTCGCCAATAAAGAAGTGAGCACAGATGTGCCGACCGTAATTGTAGTTGCTGAACAAGTAGTGATTGCAAGAATACGGTCACAGTGTAAGAATTTGAGATCTTGGCACTTTATTGCAGCAAACACTAAAAGCTAATAGTAGTAAACAACTGAACAAGAAAGTGATTGAGATCAATAAAAAGGACAAAATGATAAGAATAAGAAACGAGATAAGATGAAAGAGTGAACATTATCAAGTACCTTCTTATAGTTCAGATCCTGGCCTACAACTCAGTTAGACAATGCAAAGATTATAAATAGGAATAAAACGGATAAAAGAAACAAGCCTAATAGAAAGATGAAATTATAGAAATGAGCAACATAGACAATCAAATAAAGACAAAGAAAAAACTGAGAAACTCAATTGAATCTCCACTTGAGCTAATCCTGGCTCCTGCTGAATCTAAGGTGTCTTGAAAGAAATGTGTGTTTGCGGATGTAAACGGCAGAGTAGGACTTGATCAAGCAGTGAATTAAGGGTTTGGGCAATGTTTGATGGTATGAAAGCAATGAAGTTTTTTGGTGGTTGCTGACAGTTTTCACCTTCAAGCTGGTTGCGGGTTTCACTCAGATTGATCACTTTGCATATTCAATTCATCTTCACATTGCATTCTAGACAACTCTGAATCATTATTCAACACACAGCACATAATTTGAGGCCCTGCAAGATTCAGCATCTGCTTCAGACACACAACTGGTTGAGAAAGTCTGACTGATCTCACAGGATAATACATAGCTCATGAGGGTGATAAAGTATTCTTTCAAAAATAAAATGGCTTCTCAGATTGTGATAGCAGCACCGTGGTTCCCCTGGCCACTTCACAGAATCTCTGTTTTGCTTGTCTTGCTTGGGGATTCAGCAAAAATTGCCTCTACATACACGGCAGGTGCAATTTGATGACATAAGTACGCTGCTGTGGTTGTCCGTGGGACTCTTGTGGACCCAGCCATCAATGACAACCTGTTTTTGGGGAGGGCAGGGGCAGCCAATGTGCCAGCCATCATACAGGTGGTGAGGCGGGCTGTTTTGCACCAAAAAGTCGTAAGTGGACCACCACACCAATGACATCAACTAGATGATGACATCATTTATCAGCGACAAGTGGGTGAAAAAGAGGGCTTGATGTAGGGCTCAAACCAACAGTCATCTCCAGGCGGTACCGCCCATCCCGGGTGCTCATGATGGCACCTACCACTAGTTCATATCCATTCCTTGTAACAGGCGGCACTTTGGGATTAAATCACATATTTTGCAGTCCCCAATCAATTTTTTTGCTAAGTTTTTTTTTTTTTTCAAAAAAAAAAGTCACTCTCTTTTTTGTGTAGCCTGAGCAACAGGTCAAAAAGACCTGGTGCAACCATTTTATTGATTGAATTTTCTGGCAAAATAGATTGTCCCAGGGATGCATCAAGCCTTAATCACAAGTGAGAAGGCAGACCTGGAAGTCATGTAGATATTTCATCTTGGAGGATGATTGGAAAAGTTTGTTGAATAATCAGCCTTCTGGTCAACCCTCCGTCCTCTTGACTGAAAACTCTAAAAAAATCCTTGTTGACCAATAGACACACCTTGTGGTGACTATGGAGGCCCTGAAGCGCCAATTTGGACACAATATGGTGAAAGTCTGCCATTTAGGACAGCTGAGCCACCATACTGGCCATTTTCCCGCCAAATGGCCAGACATACTGGCCAAATCCCTGCTCTGCCAACCATTGTCAAAAAAGTCAGCCTTGCAAGTGCACCACTAAATGTACACTGCATGCACATGTGTAATGGTACTGGTGGCACACCTGTCCCCACATGCCACCAGTACCCACATGTACCTGTACCATTAAGGATAAGAGTACGGGTGCGACTGTGAGCCTGGGTCTCTCATGTGACAGCAGGACACAAGAATGGGGGACAACAAGGTTTATTTCCATAGAAATAAGGGAACAAAGATGAGGGAGAGGAAGAGAAAGAAGAATAGATATGGGTCTTTTCAGACTAGTGTAATGGCTCAACCTTTAGTAGGGAGGAATGCAGAACCGTTCAGAGCCACAGTCTCTTCAACCTGAGAAGCAGGAGAAGGTACAGTCAGAGACTGCCTTATTTTTTAGGCTTAAGGCCAAGGTTAATTATGAGGAAACCTGAGTGGATGGGGTAACCGTAGCTCCACTGGACTAGGAAGATAAGAAGAATGATTCTTTGGGATTGATTGGTGGGATGTGCCTCTAGAAGAAGAAGAAAGGGAGAGAAGGAATGGGAAAGGATAAGATCAAAGCTCCAAAGGAACTTTGAAGAAAGAGAGATTGGTACAGCTGCTTACTTGTCAGACAGGTGACACCAAATGACCACAACACAACAACAAGGGGAAATGATGGGACCTGGAGTTCTGAGGAGTGAGGAGTGTTATCCAATGGGTCTGTTTCTTCCAAGTTCTGGTTGATGAGTGATGATGAAAATTTTCATCTGCCCAACTCTGAAGGTGATGAACTATGTTTATCAAAATGAATATGCAATATGAGGTTGAACTTAGAAAATGATTAGATGTTGTGTGAAATTCCTGGTCAATTACTTCACTCTTATATTACTTCACACTTATACACAACAAAGCATGGATATTGTAATATGAAAATACTTGTATTGAAGAGAAGAATAAGAAGAGAACATTGTTGAGGCCTTTTGGGCAACATTGTTGTCTCTAAGGCTGACAGCAACTGTACTCTTATAAGGCCCTTAGGAGGGGTAACCATACCCTTATAAGAGCATCTCTAACGGTCCTGCCAACACACAACCTGGATGATAGTTTGGCAGCTTGTCAGCCTCTGTGATGCCAAGGGCTAGTACCTTTTAGCTACACAAGGTGATAAGAGTGCAAAGGATGGGTAGAGTGGGGTATTTTCACGTAGAAAAGCAGTAAAGAAAGAAAGAAAAAGAATATAATTCTTTTTTATAGAGGGGCCTGCTGGCGCAGGGGTGTTTGTAGGTGCCCTCTAAATCAGAGATCTGCTAAGCAGGGTGGTATCTGATTAAGCAAACAATGGGTTTCTGCGTAACAGAAGGTGGTACCAAAGTGCTTTTCCAATTAAGGAACCAGAATGGGGACAGAAGGATAAAAGAAGTACTCACTATTGCTTCTTTTTAAGCCAAAAAGCCACGTAGGGGGGTGAAGTAGAGCTGCTGGGTAGATTGGATGGTTTCTGCGCAGGAGCTGGTCACGTAGGATGGTTGATTTAATAAGAACACCAAGGATAAAACAGGCAAACAGGGCAGAGTAACTGAAATAAGGACAGGACACGGCGTAACTGATTGACTGTAATAATAATTGATGATCATGAACAACATTTGGCGTGGAAAGAGGGCTCTATATATACTATTTTCACTCATAGTAGAGGACCTTTCTTGCCTGTGTGCGTGTAGTTGCTATATTTCAGCGCAATGTGGCCAATTTGGGAGATTGGCACTAACAAGGCTCATCCCAATGGCACTGCTGATCATTATTTCAGCGTCACAAGTGTTTATAATGACCTTAATAACCTATTTGGTCATTGTAACTAAGGTACATAGCAACACTGACGTGTATTTGTATCTGAAATGGGCCACAAATGACGCAAATGGGCCACAAATGGCTATGGCCAATCATCAAAGGCCACGCTAGCTATGTTACTCTTATGTATTCAAGGTTTTTATTAATGAAACCTTGTAAATAAACCACGTAGAATCTACTAGTACCCTAGTTACACTTGTACACGTGTGGTAACTAGGGGATTAGCTATTTCCACGCATTTGGCCAATTTCCAATTAGATTATATAATCCACGCGCGGGGTTGGAGGATTAAACCCCAATTGGGCCTAACTCCCAAACTATACACAACACCTCAATTATAAGTCCATAATTGGTCATTTCACATATAGTATGCATATATAACAAGTACATACGTGTGTAATGTCTGTGTGACATATGTTTGTGGCCAATTCTTATGGGTAATTGGTTCAAGGTGAAGGAGTAGGAATTTAGGGGTACTTCCAGTGAGGGAACCTACATTAATTTGCATGAGGATTCAGAATATGACATAATATTCTAAGTTATCCTCAAGGTTTAGAAGTTATTTAGTATTTTTGTAAAAAGTAGTTATTATTTTAATTAATTACTAATTTTTATGGTGCCAGGACTTTGCTAAGCTTATTGGATAAAAATAAGTAAACTGAGTTTTTTTTGTATATTATTAGTCATATAAATGGGTCTTAATATTGTAGTAATAATGTCTCTATTTATGTTACCTTTGTCAGGTTGGCTCTGTCATAGTAGCAAGCTGACACAGCTTGCATGGGTTTTTGAACCTCCAGCGGAGCTGCTACAAGCCCCACCAAAGCTCCTGGCTGTCAAAAGGAAACCACCTTGGCTGCCACTCTTGGAAGCCTGGGCAGCTTGGAATCACCAGCTGCAAAAACCCATCTCCATCTCATCTTCATTCATCCTACCACCTTTTCTTCCATCAAACATACTAAAAATCTTATACAGAACATCAAAAAACGTATACACTATATACAAAATGGCCAACCATATCAATCTTGATCCCACTCTTAAAGCACTGATGACTCCCACTTCCTCAAAATCAACTGCCACTTGTTTCTTGCCAAGAAAACAAACAACGCAAACCGTTCCAAAATCTAGCAAAGACAATATGAAGATGCCATTGGCCACCCCCACTGCCAACTCACAAGAAAATAACAATGACAAAGTTAAAGCTGTAGTAAAGGAAACAGAAAAGAAGAATTCCAACTGGTAGATTGAAGAAGATAAACAGCTTTGCGCTTCTTGGTTGAATACTAGTCAAGACAGCATTTTCGGCATTACCAGGGGAGAGGAGGGGGCAATCCCCAGGGAGTGCCATAGGTTAACTTTTTTCTGTAACTCTGGGGGATACCTCCCCTATATCTTGCTTGAGACTTGATCAAGTGTCACTACAAACATTTTCAATTCTACCCAGAAGGAAAATGTGAACTTGGGATGGGCAAAACATATACCCAATTTTACAAAAAATGGTCAGAAGTGAAAAACAAGCTATACTGAGCATGCTCAGCATTTTTTTTTTTTTACAAACTGAGCAGAAATAAATTTTATTCATTCTGGCAACTTTAGGGAATTTTGCTGAGCATGCTCAGTGTTGCTCAATTTTTATTACTGAGCCATTTTGTTGAAAAAAATTAACATTTTGCCTAACCCAAACAGTAGTTTTTTCTTTGGGTAAAATTAGAAATGTTTGTAGTGTGTTTCTGAATCCATCATGAACTCATCTGCAATTTGACTGGAATTCAGATGGATCTGCATATGATATAGATCCACAACATATTTATAACTTGAGCTGAACTCTTCTTCAATTGAAACAATTTTAACAGTAAAAATCCACAGCAATGGATTGATAAGGGGGTGGTATACAGAACAGGTATACAGAAAGGATGGTATTTTTCCATTTTCATCCCAAGATTTAAGAAAAATAGCTCTTGGTCCTAAGCTTAAAGTTGATAGCAGTAAATAAATATCTCAATTTGAATTCAAGATTGTGATGAAATTCAACTTGTATCTATTTGCTTTTCATGATGTTTACTTGCAGGTAATCCCAAAATTTAAGATTGGTTGTGAGCCCTCCAAAAAAAAGTTTTCAAGACAAAATTCTTACATCACATGTCTTTATCCAAGTTCAATAAACCCACAGATCCAGCAAAACTGGATCTGAGGTTTTCCCTACTGAGCCACGCAAACGCGGCTCAGGTTGGCGTCGCATGACACCTGAGTCACCCCCCCTGTGCGCATCAGCAACACGGTGGGGGGGATCCTAGTGCTCATTGTCTACTAATCCGCGGTCTTATATAGGCAACGGCTTGGTATTCTTCTTGACTTGGTTGCAGCTAATGCTGCGTCAAATTCTGTCTCAACGCGGCACTAAACAACTGGTGGCAGTGTTGCTACGTTTCTAACCTACGTACTGCTGGTTTCATGACCCATGCAGTGATACATCACGCCCGTTGCTTGTGCAGGGCCATGTATGTTGCCTTCCGGGAACTTCCTGCTCCTCCCGCTTGAGGTTAGAAAATTCACAAGGGTTTCCATGGCAGTGGGGCCCACATCAACCAGTACACCTCGCACCACACTGACGCCATTGTCACGGAGACGCTCGCGCATGGGACCCGCTTCTGCCGCTCTGTCAACAGCGCCTCGGTGTATGTCAACTGCTCCACCCGCTTTGCCAACGGTGTGGAACTACTCTAGGTGGTAGAATAGAGCTTGAGAGGGATGAGTGCTTGAAGGGCTGCCTCTCGTAATAGCTGGGAGAGTTTGTTGAACAAGAATAAGAGTATGGACTCTTAAAGAATAGTGTGGCTTGGTGAAGATGCTTAGATATGTCTAAGATGATGGTTGATATGCTGATCTTCTAGCAGAGCCAGGTACCCAATTGCACCCAGGGAGGCTGATAGTAAGACTTATTTATTTAATAAGATGAGTGACTAATCTTCTAGCAGAGCCAGGTAACCAATTATACCCAGGGAGGCTGATAGTAAGACTGTGTCTTAGGTGGCAAGTAAATAACTCCTCTAGCAGAGCCAGGTGATATACCCAGGGAGGCTGATAGTAAGAATTAATGATATTACTTGAGTGAGTAGTGACCAGGGATGAGTACTGATGTATACAATCTGATGGTAAGAGGAATGAGGAGGGAGGAAACAGGCTCTTTATATATCTTTTGGGAGGGAGATAGAGGAATGGTCAAAATGTGGTTGAGGAAATGAAAAGAAGAGAGTATAAATCAACTAGAGGAGCCAAAAATGGCTGACTTGTGGTTCATGGAAGGAAATGGAACAATGGAATAAGTAGAAAATGAGTAAAACTGGCTGAGTTGTGGTTGGTGGAATATGATGACATCATAGAATTAATATAATAGTGGAAAATACTAGAGGAAAGGGGCTGAACTATGCTTGATGGAATACAATGGAACATGTGGAAAATTATAGAGGAAAAGAGGGCTTAAATGAAGAGAAAATATTCAAAGGGGGCTAGCGGAAATATTGGTTGAAATGTGGTTGGGTTGTTGTGTGTGACAGGTGTGTGATTGTGTTGTGTAGTGCTGGATCCTGGTTTGGGGCCTGAGTACTTGATGTATTCCTGTAAGCCCCTTGAGCTTTGGCCACCTGTACCTTTTTCCACACAATGAACCCCTCAAAACTTTTATTTAATCAGGGTTGGCTTACCACATCCACCCCCAAATTGGATGATGTCCCCATCATCTGGACTAAGAAAAGAAGCCAACCCTGTATCTGTGTGAATGTTTTTATTTGAAGTGAGAGAAGAAAATATTAAATCCTGGGGACCAAAAGGTTAAAACCAGTGAGGAAGTGAGAGTTTGAATGTGATCTATTGTTTTTTTTTTTTTTTTTTTTTTGTTTAGAGAGGTTCATATATTTTTTTGCATGCTGAGGGGCCAGTGGCCATCCTGAGAGAGAGGTGTGTCTGAGAGAAGTATTCCTGGGGTCTGATCTGAGGGAATGCTGGCAGAGAACCACCCCCAAATTTCATG